>JAODPA010066995.1:0-10725 GCA_025585075.1 Nepenthes mirabilis
CGCGAGCGATCAACAGGAGAGAGACAGAGGAGAGAGAAAAGGTGAGCAAAATGAGGAGAGAGAAAAGTTTGGTTCGGACACCTTGAAATATCTTTTTGTCAAAGCTATTTGATATAAGGTCATGGTAAGTATTCTCTAACCCTATATTTTATTTGATTTCGTGTTTGATAATGTTTGATTACTGTTTAAAAATTTTACTAACATGCATATTATTTTATACGCCCAATCTGCTTATTATGTACATGCACGTGTAATTCACCAATCGATTTAGAAGTTTTGTTAGGTTTTATAATTTTGGAGGATTTTTTTGGCATCCAGAAGTCGTTATGCAGGAGCTTGCCCGAGAAATAGCAATTTTGGGTTGTATCGATCTGAAATCTTATAGGATAGAAGGAGGTTTTGGATGACAAATAGATTGACGATAGAACGGAGGTGATGAGGGGCAAGAATGTAAGTAAATTTGTGCGGGACCATAGTGGTTTGAGGCCAAGGTTGGCCGGTATGTGTGTAGGACTATGGTGGTCCAAGACTTTAGTAGGTCAATATATGTGAATAGGACCGTGGTTGGCCGACGTCTTAGTGGGTTGATATATGTGTGTGGGATCATGGTGGTCTAAGATCCTAGTGGGTCGATATATGTGTGTGAGACCATGATGGTCCAAGACCATAGTTAGTTGATGTGTTTGGGACCATGGTGGTCTACGGCCTTAGTAGGCTGATATGTGATACGATATCCAATAATGATAATGAGATGACTGAGAGTTATAGGTCTAAAATATAGTCGAGATCTAATGATATAAGATGGCCGAGACTTGTAGGCCAAAAATGTAGTTGGGATCTAATGATATGAGAAAATCGATAGTTGTAGGCCTAAAATATAGTTGGGATCTAATGATATGAAATGGTTGAAAGTTGCAGACATAAAATATAATCAGGATCTAATGATATGAGATAGTTGAGAGTTACAAGCCTAAAATGTCATGTCACGCATTCTTATATCCATTTTAATCATAGAAAATGTATACTTATCTTAACAATTTGATAAATCACAATAAACTATATTACACATGATAAAAAATAAGGCAAATCATCAATGGCTCTTATATTCATTCGACCATAATATAATGTCAACTTGTAACAAGAAAGAATACCAATTAAAATTCAAAACTCATCATATAAAAATTACACCGAAATTTACAAGGTAACCATGAGAAATTTACGAATATATTTCTAAACTATCAATACTAAAAATTTACATTTTTAGGATACTTATAAAGTTACAAGTGCTTACATCATCATTTAAACTAAACCAATTATATTATTACAGATTACTGCACACTTATTGGTTCTTCTTTACTTTTGTTTATCAGACTTGAATTCCTGTGAAACATCTAGAGGGAAAGAAAATAGTAAGAGAGTGAGCTAAATACTCAATAAGAATATAATAGTTAAAGACATGCATATTGATCTTTAGAATAATTTATAAGGAGGAATATAGATCATAATACATGAAAAAATACATATATACTTTTAGAACACTTTCATGATGCAATTGGCTTTTTTTTTTTCCTTATACTTAATTCTTATTACTTGCCAACATATTATTACCTTACATATCTTGAGGAATCGGGGCTAGTAGGCCTTACCAACTAATAAAATATTTGATTGATATTTAGATTGTATTCACTCCACACAATCAATGGCCAAAATCATATAACACAACGATATTTTCTTCTTTATTTACATCTCAAAAATAGGATAAATTGTGTTCACTTTACACAAATCAAAGGCCTTATCTTTTTTATTTATATCCCAAAGATAGGATGATACTACTTATTATTTTTTGATAGATGGGGTCAAAATCACACAGCAATATTTATTCAGACAACGATTTATACTATAATATTCTAAGACATGTCAGGGGATATTATCTGCTGAAATAAAAATCCTTGATTCAGTATTATTACTTTTTAAAATTCATAGTGAAAACTCTTATTCATTATATTGCTTCTTCTTCTTAATTTTCTCATCTTAAAAAAAATTCATATTTTCTTGATATCATATTAGTTTCCACTTATACATAATATATTATATACATTCATAGCAAAATCACGATAAAGTATATCGACAAAATAAGTTCATATATAAATTTTTACATGTGCTGGACTTACTTTTAGACAACATATTATTCGATTCTTGCACCATAAATTTCATAATTTACCAATGCACTAACCGGTTCAGTTCCATTTTATCTTTTTAACCAATTTGATTACAAATTCGGCTTATAGATCGGTTTAACTTTTCATAATATTTTACCCGTTACATCACATGAGTCGGTTCATCATTTTAAAGAATTATACATAAACCGGTTTATTTATCAAATAAACTAGTTCATTAAATATCTTTAACATCTGATTCTTATAATGGCAAACCGATTTACATGATGTATAGCTTGATTACTAATTTAACATACCATATATGACCGATTTATTATTTATTTCCTAACCGGTTCATACTAAATTAACAAATCGGCCATTTTAGTGACAGATTTTAGTTCTGGGGCTGGTTTAGCAACCACATCAAAGCATTTTTGGAAACCATTTTACATGGTATGGTGATAGTTAATCCTTAGTACTAGAAGACTTGGTCGGGCCGCCCATTGGTTCAACCGGTACATAGCCAGTTTAATCCATTTCCCTGAACTGCACTATGACATCATCAACAAGGATGCAGGGTATAGTTCAGTTGTCATTTTGGGGTGCAATTTGGTGGTCAAATCTTACCAAATTTTACAAGTTGATACTTCAATGTCATTTTGATATACTTAAAATACTTTGGCTGTTGATTTAGCCAAATTGGTGCCCGGTTCAACCCATTTTTATGGGCTAAAATTTAATATTTTAGCAAACTGCTGAAATTCAGTCTAGGTTCCGATAAGTGATCTGATTCAGTGACCATATTGAGAAATTTTTAAAAATTATTTTACATGGTGATAATTCAATCTTAGTACTAGAAAATATGTTCGGGTCGACTGCTGATTCAACCGGTTCATTCCACCAATGTGGACTACTAGATTTGTATCAGCATTAGCAAGGATGCAGCGGTGAGTTTTGCTATTCATTCGAGGATTTGGTTCGGTGGTCCATTCAACCCATTTTCATAAGCTAATTTTACACAATCTTAATACTAATTGGTGACCAATTTTAAGCTGGTTTGGTGGTCATACGGAGAACGGTTTTGCCTAATTTTTTCAAACTGCCATTTTCAGTAGTCTGGTGCAATCTGACCGGTTCGGTTTACTCAATTTTTTTGAGGCTGAACCAGTCAAATTTTCAAGAAATATTTTTAAATAAACTTCATGACGTCTTAGAGGGTTCATTAAAGTTCCGTTACTAATTTTTATAGAGTTTAAATTGATCAAAAACGTGAAGAAAATCAGCACCAACATCAATCTTTGATTTTCTCGGTTCAAACTACCAGTTGACTTAAAACTCCTTGAATTCGGCCTAATTCATGAGAATTACTCCAAAAAAAAAATGGTGATTTAGCAAGCATATTAAAGGTTTTTGAATAAAATGTTCATGGGATAAATCGGTCATTAATAGTATGTAAAAATTAGCATATCAGCAAGCATAACAGTAGGTTGCAGAACCAACTTGATGATGTATGTTTCTAAAATTTGACTATTCTAGCATGATAACGGCAAGGATTGTTCTAGAACAAAAATATTATGATTTAGCTATTATTCACTAAAAATTTCATGGCATGAATCGATCAAATGAGGTATGAAAAAATTTTAGATATCAGTAAGGTGCAGTAGAGTTCAGCAACAGAGTCTCATTTTAACATGTTGCTGAACTTTGCTCATTCTAGCATAAATTGGTAAGAATTTTAAGTATTGGAACAACAATAATTCAAGATAAGATCAAAAATTTAATAACAAATTAAAGAGGGAGAGGAGTTCTTACCTGACAATATTTTTAATTTAATTTTAAAATTTAGCTGCCAACTGAGTCCTTCTCTAGACTCTGGTTTCAGTTCTCTATTTTTGCTCCTATTTTCCTTTGTCTTACTTTCTGATTTTTTCTCTCTTTTCAGTGAATATCTAACCTTATATGTCTATTAATTAATGAAAATTTTTTGAATTTATTGGAACTTGCCACCTGCTTCATAAGGTGTCAAAAGTTCCTACTGCCATAAGCTGAATCAGCTTGCATGCAAGCTGATGTGCTACCCCTATATTTTGCCACTTGTTGGAATTATATTAGTGGTTATTTAGATACATGTTAAGCCTTATTGAATGCCATGTGTCCCCAAAATTTCATCTATGCAAAATTATTTTTCTTTTACTTAAATAAATGGGGAAACGTGGAATGCTTGTGTGTGTGTGTTGGCTGCCGTGAACCCTGCAGCTGCATTTTGCAACTTAAATTTATTTTATTTTAGGAATACTAGTAAATTTAGGAAGCTATCACGTGTGTACTAAATTCTTGTATCATGTTTGAGTTGTGCATTTATTTAATTGTTGAGAAATTTAGTTGATTTTCAATGTTGTTGCTGAGTGAGGATTTTCTATCCCTTGCTGAATTTTTCAATAATTCAGCTAATTTGAGGGGCTTCCCCTTGTATTATATTAAATTTTACTTAATTAATTTGATTTGAATTATATTTAATCAATCGGGCCAAATTCAGTTACTAATCTGGTGTAATTTCGGTAACCGGATTATCTTGTTATCAACTGATAATAAATTTGATTATTAATCGATTTGAGAATTTATTAGCCGAATTAATTCCATACTACCGGTTCTATCTTTTATTAACTAGAATTGAAACTATTTTATCAAATAAATTTTTATTACATTTCGGGGTTAGGTTTTTACTATTCATTGATCTTAATTTTATATAAATTAATTTTAACTTATGGAATTATGAGTAGTAGAATCTCGATCCTTATATGAAATATAGTTAGGATCTAATGATTTGAAATAGCCAAGAATTGTCAGACTAAAATGTAATCGGGATCCAATAATATGAGATGACTGAGAGTTGTTGACCGAAACTATAACCAATAATGATAATGAGATGACCGAGAGTTACGGGCATACAATATAGCAAGACTCAAGGAATTGATGATATGAGATGGTTAAGAGCTGTAAGTCTAAAATGTAACCTGACTAATGGCGATAATATATGATAGTTTAGAGCTATCGGCCTAAACCGTAATCATTATGATGAGCAGATTGGATTTTAATTTGCATCTGCTGTGGGTATGCAGAAATTTCAATATATCGGTAGAGTTTCAGAGCACGACTTTTGTCTGCTTCAATATTTGATTGTATACGAGTTATCCCTCTAATTTACATGTGTTGTTTTATACATATATATGACGATACTTGTTGAGCCTTCAGGTTATATTTTTCTATTTTCTCCCATTCAGAGTAAAATGTTTGGATCTTTGCAAGAGTTGCATGAGATCTATCGAGGCGTCACACAATTTGATGAGTTGCTATCTTGCTTGGATATCTCCTTTACGATGTCTTGAAGTTAGTTATGTTTATATTGTCCGAACGATTGTCCGATAAGGTCCTGTGCTAGTTTAATTAGTCAGGTTCTGTATTATTTTGTCCCACATAAATTTTTAAAATTTAGCATTTATTAGTATAACTATTTGGAATTTTAATTTCATGAATAATAATTAATTAGACATACTTAGTTTCGGAGCGTGACATACTATCTACATATGGTTCGATGATTTTGTTTGCGTTATCGTTGGCCACTTCTTCCTTACAATATTTTGGAGTTGGTTGCGATTATTATTTTTTGTCTAGAATAGTAGTTTGGTGAGATCCTATGAACAAATGACATTATTGTTGTTTATTATTTTGGTTATAGTCAGTTGTTTAATGAGTTATCAGGTCATACCTAGATTTGAGATTTGTTTTAGTTATTATTTTATATTTGGGATTTAATATTATGATTTATAATTATTTTGGATTATTATTAGGATCTACTTTGGTCTGGCGTCATAACAGAATTATCCCACCTATTATTTGGAATTGGTAGTTATGATCTTTGCATTTAAAATTTAGAGGCATTACTTGTGTGGAGAGAAATTTGTGGTATACTCTGATCATAAGAATTTGAAGTAATTATTTTCGCAAAAGAAATTGAAAATGCGGCAACATTTTGAGTATGATGGCCCATTTGATGATTAATGAAAGAGAGATATTGGATAGAATGAAAAGTTATACTAGTCGATTATACTCGCAAGGATTGAGGATAATTTTATTGTATCTTCAAGTTCGACCTATTATTATAGAGAAAATTAAGGAAAGTCAAATAATTGATCTGTATTTGAAGAAAATTGTCAGATATTTAGATAATTAGTTGCGGGTAGATTTTAATGTGCAAACAGATAGAATTCTTTGATTTTGAGATAGGATCTGTGTACCAAATATTGAGGAGTTAAAGGAAGAAATTTTAAATGAGGCTCATAGGTCCAAGTATACAATTCATCTAAGAGTAAATGAGATCTACCAAGATATAAAGCAACATTTCCAGTGGCGAAACATAAGGCGGGAGATTGTGGGGTATATAGCTAGGCGCATTGTATATCAACTAGTCAAAGCTGAGTATAAGAAGTCTCTAAGATTTTTGCACAATCTACCGATTCCCTTTTGGAAATAGTAGCATATTAGAATAGATTTTATTTCAAGATTGCCTAGGACAGCAGGGACTTTGGATACTATTTGGATGATTATGGACAGGTTGACGAAGCCAGCTTACTTTTTGTCGGTTAGGACGATGTTCTCAAGAGATTGTTTAACACTTTTGTATATTAACAAAAGTTTAAGGTTATATGGTATTCTAGTTTCGATAGTTTTCAATCGTAATTTGAGATTTGTGTCTAAATTTTAAGAAAGGTTGTATAAAGAGTTGAGTATAAGTTTAAGTTCAATATATTGTTTCATTTGCAGACAGACAATTAATCGAAAATGACTATTCAGACTTTGAAAAGAATGTTAAGGGCATTCGTACTGGAGTTGAAATGAAATGAAAGGAGACGTTCTCCTGTTAACCACTGCATCCCCTGAGCTTTGACTTGCTGCCGCCGCCAGCTTTCTTCCGCCACCTCAATTCCCTTCAACTGCCACTCCACCACTTATCACCTCCATCTCCAGTTACGACTGCCTTTATATGACAAATCACATTCTTAACCGAAAATCGACAAAATTTTAACCGTAAAATGGTCGTCAAATTGAATATAAACCTGTATAATATCATTGTACAACACAATTATACATCCACAAACAATAACACAAGATCCAAAAAGCTACAAATCCATTCGTTACACCAATATCATATCTCCGGATAGAACGTCGGTTTATGAAAGATGCCACTAAGTACTTAAACAAACCATAATAACCTGCGGAAGCATATACCACTATCAATACACAGTGGAACTATACTATCTATATATCATCAGTATACAAATACATCAATACATATTTATCTCAAAATATACAAAAGTACTCCTCACAAGAGTACAAAAATCATATAATCTAAGTCCACAAAGTCATATTCCAAGTCTTTTGTCTAGCCAACTTCTAAGCTCTACTTCGTCTCATCAGGCATAATAAGCTGGTACTCATCTGAAGGTATGAAAATAGCAATGAGTGAGTCAAATACCCAATAAGGTATAATATAATCAAATGTAATAAATAATATACTCAAAAATAAAATTGAGGAACGAAATAGAAACATAATATAAATGCATAAGTATGGAATATGAAAAAATACATTTCCGTAACATATTTATCTTTCACATTTTATTTTTTATTCTTTTAAGTTCTAAAACAAACAGAAAGTTTATTATCTTAGTAGACCAGGGCCAATAGGCTTTACCAACTAACAAAATAGTTGAGCGAGAATTAGAATGTGTATGCATCCACATATTCGAAGGCGCTACCTACGATACCCCAAACTTTAACGTCTCGTGGTAGACGGTATACCTTTCACCCAATATGTAGAGCCAGATAATAACTATGCCACTATAGCATCTCCAATGGCTCAACGGCATTTCTCGATCTACCACTGTAATATCTAAAGGCATGTTAGGAAATACTAACACCTAAAATACAAATTCTTGATCCAAATTCATAATTACTTATTCTTAATGAAGGGTTTTACCATAATTCTTATACAAAATTCCCACTCCCTGGAGAACAAATCATCAAATATAATAGATTGTGGAGTTCCCTTCATATATTTTGCATAACTTGCATAATTCTTGGTTACAGATACATATAAACATATTCTTGAGCATATTGATATATATTTTTATATCCTTGTGAGTTTATATCTTCACATGTCTTTAAATACATGCACAAATTAATGTAAAGCTTGGAGTGTTCAAGAAATTCTTACCACAATGAGTCAAATATAACTTTAAAGCTTTCGGATAACAAATCCTTTTACAAATAGTTCACAATATAATTTTCGGAGTATATAAAAATAACATATATAAAATATATGTGAATAAATGCTAATATTTACCTCCACAAGTTAAGGTTCTAATTTTCTAAGGCAAAATCATGCATAAATTTTAAAATAAATAGGTAAAAAAAGGGATGTGGGGTTAGGGTTTCGTTAGAGGATAATACCGCACAAAACTTGAAAATCGGACATTAAATTAACAAATATGTATGCTCAAATCACGTGTTTCATAAAATATATACTTGGGCAGGTATCGGAACAAAAATATTTGAAGAGAACGGAACAAAAAGTCCAACAAGAGAAAGAAAAGTATATGGGCGCACTTACCTCGACCCGATTTATAACTTTTTCAACTAGCTCTAAGTCGGAAACGAACCCGAGAGCCTCAATTTCCTCCTCTCTCTTTTCTTCACACACACTCTCTTTCTCTCTCACAGATCTGCCGAAAAATGAAGGAGAGAGAAGCCGCGTAGGTTTCGAGCACCCCCTCCCCTCGATTTGGCACTCGATAGGGGGCTTGAGCGCGCATCGAGGGTGGGTCAGGCCTGGGGTAGGCCTAGGGCGAGCTAATTTTGCGAACGTGCCGTCCAAGACCTGTTTTGACCATTCTAACCAAATATTTCATATTCTTGAACTATAATTTTAATTATATTAGTTTAATAAGTTTTAATTATTATAATTTAAAATTTGAATATTATTTACGGATTTAGCATTTCAAGATTTACAATGCCGGTTCCTAATTTTATCAATTCCGGGTCTTTGGGATTTTTAATTCAATATTTTTTATATGCTTTGGCCTCAATTCATTTACATTAGTTTAATTACTCTTAATTATCATATTTTAAAAATTGGTACCTTACAAGAACGCCGGGCATTGCTCTTGCTGCTATAATGAACCAATCTCTAGACCACCGCCTCTTCCATCTCCCGTGCACCGGCCCCCCCAACCACCCATCACCGTCTCCCAAACTCACTGCCACAACCACCGATTGCCAATTTTGCTATCAACATTTCTAATTTCTTTGAAAATATTCATCAATGGGAACCTTGGGATTTAGACACATTTGCATCCAGAGGGGTAAATATATTGTATAACAGAGAATTTGAAAAGGTACAATACTTTACACGACAGCGGTGCGTACACGATAACTTACACGGGCAAGAAAGAAACTATAACAGTTTATAGATGATTTGATCAGTCGATGATCATACAGAGACCGAAAGAAAAGGGAAATTGATTCTTTTTTTGGGGTGAAGGCAGGGAGAATTCAAGTAGATTGACCTGTAAAGTAAAGCAGCAGCAATCAACAGCACTTTGATTCCAATTTCCTCTCAAATCTATCAATGAATTCCTATTCAAACTTCTCCAAGATGGTCTTCATGTTAACCAGAATCGCTAAGCTGTTACTCGTACACACCCTAGACTCGTTGACCGCAGCCACGACTTGATGATCAAGGACAGTCGATCCTCCCATCTCCTTCAACCCATCGACGCACGTCTCCTGATCGGTCATTGCGGCACTGATCCACGTCTTTACATCACTGCTTTCTGGCTCCCTCAACAACTTCTCTCTGGATCTCACTCCCTTCGCCACCGTCGCCGCTGATCGGTTCAGCCTGTCAAGCGCGTCGGTAAACAGGCTCTCACAGTCCCTTAAAGCAGCGAGAATCGGCGGATCGTTGATCTTGGAGATCAGTATTTTGGGCAGAGAAGTGAGTTTGGACACCGCATCGATGGCCGCTCGAAGGGAGAGAGAGCAGATGAATAGAGGATCGGGCTTCGGGTGGCTGTTGATGGAGGAGATGGACGCAAAGCACGAGTCGGGGTAGTGAGTCGCGCTGCAGACTGCTCTGATAGACTCCGCTGAGTCAAGTTGTTCGGGAAGTTCTGTACTGGTTTCGTAGATAAGTGCGCCGATTAATGAGCCGACGAGTAGAGTGAGGAGGACGATGGAGGAGATTGCGATGATTACGATGGGCCAACGAGGGCTGTCGTTGAGGGACGCTTTGTGATCATGGAGCTGAAGATCATCGTGGTTTAGTGTGTCATAGCCTTTGTAGATATTGAAAGACTCCATTGATTTTCCTTGGACGGGGATGAGAGGGAAAATTACTGGTCTAGGGTTTCGAGGTTTTGGAGTTGAGCGAGAAAGGGATCTTACTTGTCGGACTCTATTTTTCATATTTAATTTGCCAGATAAAAAAAATTAACGATTAAAATTTAATTAT
>JAODPA010066996.1:0-10725 GCA_025585075.1 Nepenthes mirabilis
CAATATCTATAATTTTAGTTGTCTTTTTTATTTTTGTGTTTATAGTTATTGATACGCCTCTGGATCCGAATTTCGAACAGATTCGGTTGATCCTCTTGATATGGTTCCGACTCCATTCCTTGAGTTGGATCCTACACACCACTAAACAGAACAGGAGGTTAGCGTGTTGGCGAAAAATTGTCCCACAAAAAACACTCCGACGCTCAAGTAGTCAAACAGTTTTCGAAAGAAAAAAACTGAAATTTAGAGAAAGAGAGAGACAAAGAGAATGTCTTTTTCAGATGTAAGAGAGACGTGAGACCTTCTTGAATCTGGAAGGTGGGAAGGCAGTAAACGACCGTGAGAGGTGGTTTGTTTGCCTTAGGGTTGATGGCGAATATGTTTGGAGTAGCAGAGAGCTTGGGCAGTTCTGAGAGCTTCAATGTCTGAGAACGTAATTGAGAGCGTATGCAATTGGTGAGCGATTGAAAGCGTGCCCTCCATGGTGCGTCAAAGGTTTCTTTTGTAGTTGAGAGGATGATCCTCCTTCTTTGGAAGGAGTGATTGCCTCCGTGATCGGCTGTCTGACTTGCCTTTGGGAGCAGGCGCCAGTTGTCAAATCATGCAAGATAGTTTTCTTCTGAGGCGGCCAATAACTTTTCAAATCGGGCGCTTTCCTTCCGTATATGTTACCGTTGGAGAGTCTTAGTTGGCAAGAATTTGGGTAAATTTTGCGCCTTTCTTACGTGAAGGGCGCCAACATTGTTAAAATCCCCTTTGGTGCCAGCTGGAACCGTGGAAAATCCCTGGAAAGCCGTTGTTGGCCTTTTGATGATTCGTGGGCCTAAACGGATCAGGCACGTTACTGTAGAAAAGCCTCATTTGGGCCCAAAGTACAGCATGCGGACGGTCCTGGGCCTTTCAATTCTGGACTCATTTTGGGCTGCAAGAAATGTTGACCGTCCCTCTTGGACATTTGTTGACTTTTTGGGGCCAACTCATTTCTGGTATACCCATCACTAGCTCCCATACTGGTGGCCAGAAATATGGCCTCTAGTATGTTTATGATGGGATGCCCCTTATTACTCTGAGGATCTCGTGAAATTTTGTGAAAGGCATGAAGGAGAGTTTGACCAGAATTGTTGACCGTCCCGATCAATTTCGAAAAATCAGAATTGTTGACCACCTAGGTCAATTTCGGAGAACCAGAATTGCTGACCGTCATGGTCAATTCCGGAGCATCAGAATTATTGACCGTCCTGATTAATTTCGGAGTATCAGAATTGTTGACCGTCCTAGTCAATTCCGAAGCACCAGAATTGTTGACCGTCCTGATCAATTCCGGAGTACCAGAATTGTTGACCGTCTTGGCCAATTTTGAAAGTATTTTCGGCCAATTTTTAGCCGGTTTATAGGGTAGAAAGCGACACGTGTCTCCCTTTGGTTGGGTGGATATCCTGACCATTAATGCGCCAGAGATTCGCCTTTTACAGGGCTAAGTAGGGAAGCGACACGTGGCAGGACTGACGGCGTCCTTAATGAGGGGTTTCATGCTTGGCGCTTAAGTTTTCCTTCCGTATTTTTGAAATCACTAACGCCTTCAATCTGTCGTCTTCTTCATTCTAACTCTTCAAGAGCATTTTCTGGAAAACCTAATTTCCTATGTAACCATGGCTTCCGCTGCCGATTTTGCCTCCGTTCTGAAAGAAAATGACGTCAAAGCTCTGTGCATCGAATTCAACATTCCTAAGGAGATTGCCTGGAGAGTGCCGGGCAAGAACGACAGAGCTTATGCTCCCCCGGAGGGGCACATCACTGAATACGAGGCCCATCTGATGAGTGGCCTCCGCCTGCAGTTGTCGTAGGAACTGGAGTCAATCATGAAGGCCCTGCGAGTACCCATTGCTCAGCTCCATGCTAACGCCGTGAGGTATCTCTGCACTATGTGTATTTTTGCCCAAAAATTTGGCCAGAAATTTAAGATGTTTGGCGTTAGGGTTTTGTTTAAAGTGAATCAGGGGGGAGAATGGATATCGCTCTCCCCTCGCACCGGAATAAAAATTAATAAATCCATCCATGACTCGTTGAAGAATTGGAAGAATCGATTCTTCTTCGTGAGCGTGGGGGACAAATGGCCCATCGCGAAAGAGTGGGGCTAGATTTCGGTGGAGTATTTTGGGACGCCGTCCGCGTCGGAGTGGGCGGCTTATGCGTGGTTGACGAAGGTAATAATAGAGAACCCTGATGATTTTAATTGGGACTTTTTGGTTTCCTGGGCGGAGTCTAAGAAGGTAAACTAAGGACCGCCGTCCCAAGTTCAAAAACCAAGGCCTCCAGTGAGGATGAAGAACCCTGAAGAGTCTAGGGGCGTAATCATCCGTACGCGACACGCGGACGAAGGGTTTACCGGCCCACCGCCTGAGAAGGTGCTAAAGACCCCTTTGACGTTGTCGTCGCTCGTTGATTATGTCGCCGCTGGGATCTGTAGTGGATCCGGTAGTACTGCAAGCGTGGAGAATACCTTTGAAGACTGGCCGGCGGAGGCAGGTGGAGTCATCTTGGCGCAGCCTGCGTCAAGAGTGACTCCGGGCGCCACGTGGATGGAGTCCATGGGGGAGCCGGCTTGTGAACCGGCGGTGGCTACGTAGACTCCTGCTGTGGAGCCAATAGTGGGGCTCGACTCTTGAGTAGTTGCTCTAGAGGTCGCCACGAAGGAGCCCGCTGCTTCCGCTCTGGAGCTTACAAGCGAGGAGCCCGCAGTTGCCATGGATGAGACTGATGCGTTCCTGGACCGCATTTTGGATGAGGCAGCGGCGAGCTTGGCGCGAGAGGATGCTCCTGGTCCACTGCCAACTGGGCCAGGTCTAGACTCCAGGCCTATGTGGCCCTCGAGGAATATTTACGAGGTATGATTCCTGTAACGGCCTCCTTGCATTTCTTTCTTCCTCGTATTTATAACTTAGACTTTGTGTTTGTATTGTGTAGTCAAGGAGGTTGATCTCAGCCTTTTCCCGGGAAGTGGAGCAACGTGATCATATCATTGCGGACAGGGAGGCTGAGATCACCTGGCTGGATGCCAGGTTGGCTGCTTCTAGAGGGGAGCTCCGTGAGTAGACTGCTGCCCTTGAGGTTGTCATGGCGGGCATGGAGGCGGAGAATGCCGAGTTGAAGGCTGAGGTCGTCCGTTTGAAAGAGGAGGACGATCGTCATAATAAAATCAGGAAACGGCTTGCTGACCGAATCACAGACCTGAAGAATGATCTGGCCCTCCGCATCCGTCTCATTGAGCATGAAGGCATGCTGCATGTGCGACTGTTGGAGGGGATCAACGTCGGCCGGCGCATTGCGCGGTTGGTTGATCCCAATTTTCCAGTCAAACTGATCAATCAATCCAACAGAGGCGCGCAGCGTAAAGAAGACCTTGTGGGGGATCCCCCATGACAGTCAGAGACAGCCGTTGTGTTTTTCTCTTTGTTTTTGTATTGTTGTAACCATGTAACACTATTAAATGCAATAAAACAGGATTTCCTTTCTGTCGGCGTCCATTGATCTTTACTGCCTTTTGTGTTTGTGTGTATTGTTGCATTAGGCTGCCAACCTAGTTGGCCGACGACCGTTGTTTGGTCGCCCAAGGAGCTAGGTTCCTGGGTTTGACAGGTGGTCGTGTTGACTAACCTTGTGGTGCTGTCCAAGTGGTAACTTGGGTAGCTAATGTTGGAGAAGAAATGCTTCTCCCTTCGACCATTGTTGACTGACATTGCTATTCCCCGTGAGGGAGGTCGTCGCTTGTGCTGCACTAGCCCCCTAAGATTTTTGACCGTTAATAGGCCACTTGGATGACTAGGGTTTAGTACAACCGTCAATGGGCCGCTCGAATGATCGAGATTTAGACCGCTCGTGGGCCACTTGGATGACCAAAGTTTAGACCGCTCATGGGCCACCTGGATGACCAGGGTTTAGACCGCTCGTGGGCCACCTGGACGACCAGGGTTTAGACCGCTCGTGGGCCACCTGGACAACCAGGGTTTAGACCGCTCATGAGTCACCTGAATGACCAGAGTTTAACGAGAGGGTGAAAACCCTCCCGACTTAGGGGCAATCTAGGTCGGGTAATCCTGCAAGGCAAACACAGTATACATGTATGCATACAAAGACTAGGATTCTATATGCTAAGTAAACTTTTTATTTTACCAAATTAAAGCAAGCATGCGAATGAATGCACATAAACGGGCGAGTGCGTGCCTGGGTTCTCTACTGGAAGTAGGGTTTGAGGTGGAACGCGTTCCACGTCCGCGGGACCAACTTTTCGTCTTGGTTTTGGAGTTTGTATGCTCCGTTTCGCAAGACGGAGGAGACCAAGAAAGGCCCTTCCCAGTTAGGGGAGAGCTTGTTGCGGCCAACCAGCTTGCCTGTGGCCTCGACGCCTCGCAGGACCAAATCTCCAACGTCGAATTGCCGGACTTTCACCCTTTTATAGTAGTATCGGGCAACTCGGTGCTGGTAGGTTGCTTTCTGTATTCTGACGGCGTCGCGCGCTTCCTCTAGCAAGTCTAAGTACCCCCTGATTTTCTGGAAGTTAGATTGTGGGTTGAAAGACTCCACCCTAAGACTTGGAAGCCCGATTTTGGTTGGGATTACCGCCTCAATCCCGTAACAGAGGCTGAAGGGTGTCTCGCCCGTTGGTTCATTTGGGGTTGTCCGATAAGACCAGGGGACGGATGGGAACTCATCAGCCCAGGAGCCCCCGGCGTCCTCCAGCTTAGTCTTTAATCCATGGAGTAGCGTTCTGTTTGTGACCTCCATCTATCCATTCGCTTGGAGGTATGCCACCGATGTGTGGACTAGCTTGATATCAAGGTTAGCGTAATACTTGGTGAAGCATTTTTCAGAAAATTGGGTCCCATTGTCGGTCACCACGACCTCTGGGATGCCAAATCTGCAGACAATGCTCTAGCGAAGGAACTCCAGTGCATTGTGCTCCGTGATTTTTGCCAGCGAAACTGTCTCGACTCACTTCGTGAAGTAGTCGATACCCGCGATGATAAATTTTCTTTGCCCCGTGGCAATGGGAAATGGGCCGAGAATATTGAGCCCCCACTGCGCGAAGGGCCAAGGGGCTTGAAGTGACTTCAGGTCAGCGGACGGCTGATGGTGAAGGTTGCCGTGAAGCTGGCAGCTTTCACATTTCTTCACAAACTCAAGCGCGTCCTTTTTCATCGAGGGCCAGTAATAGCCCTGTCGCATGATCTTGAAGGCCAGATTTTTACCGCCTACGTGTGATCCGCAGATCCCGAAATAAACTTTATGTAGCGCGTAGTCAGCCTCTTCGGGAGATAGGCAGCGGAGGTACGGAGTTGAGTATCCACGGCGATACAGCCGCTCATCGACTACCGTGTACCAGCCAGCTGTCTTTTTAACTCGCTTAGCCTTTTCGGCGTCCTCTGGGAGTGATCCGTCAACAAAGTATCTAAGGTAGGGCGTTATCCAGTTTTTCGTCTCTGAAATATGCATCGCCTCCTGTTTCTCAATACTGGGAGCATTCAGGATCTCCCGCATGTCCCTCGAATATTGTTCTGGGTTTTTGGCTGCAACGACTTTAGCCAACTGGTCTGCCTTCCAATTTTCAGTTCGAGGAACGTGAACCAGGATCAGTTTGTCGAAGCCCTGGACGGCCTCCTTTGCCTTAGCCAAGTACTTGACCAAGTAAGGGTTGTTGGCCTCAAAACTCCCGATAACTTGGTAGACGATTAGTTCGGAGTCGCTGTAAACTGTCAACATCTTAGCAGAGCATTCTTTTGGTAATCGTAAGCCAGCTAATAGGGCTTCGTACTCTGCGACATTGTTGGTCACCGAGAAGACAAGTTTGAGGGAATACTTAACCTTGAATCCATCAGGGGTCGTAAGGACCACCACTGCTCCGCTGCCACTGTCCGTGGACGATCTGTCTACGTGGAGTACCCATTTTGGGACTTCGTCTGATTGTTCTGCATTTTCTGTGGGCTGTTTCTCGTGAATTAGGGTCGTGGTCTCAACAGTAAAGTCGGCCAGAGCCTGCGCTTTTATGGCAGGTCTGGGCCTGAATTCGATATTGAACTCACCCAATTCGATAGCCCATTTCACTAGCCGTCTCGAAACGTCTGGTTTTTGGAGTATACATTTCAGCGGCTGGTCAGTGAGGACCACTATGCAATGTACCTGAAAGTATGGCCTCAATTTTTGCATTGCGAAGATAAGTGTTTGGGCCATTTTTTCAGCGTGTGGATAGTGCGTTTCTGGGCCGGTCAATATTTTGCTCACATAGTAGACCGATTGCTGGGTATCGGATTTCTGACGCACGAGGACGGAGCTGAGGGATACTTCTGAAACCGCTAGGTAAAGGTACAGTTCCTCTCTGTCTTTGGGTGACGCTAGCAATGGTGGGCTGGCCAGATACTGCTTCAATTCATTGAAGGCAGTCTGACAGTCAGCCGTTCATTAGAATCCGTTGGATTTTTCCCTATCAAGGCTTTAAAGAATGGCTGGTACTTGTCACCGGACTTCGCGAGAAAGCGGAACAAAGCTGCTAGCTGGCCAGTCAATCGCTGGACGTCTTTGACGCTCCGTGGGGGAGCCATGTCAGCGAGGGCCTTGATCTTTTCTGGGTTTGCCTCGATCCCCCTCTAGCAGATGATGAAACTCAAGAACTTCCAGGAGGCCACCCCGAAGACACACTTGGCTGGATTCAGTCTCATTTGGTGCTAGCAGAGCACCTCGAACGATTCTTCCAGGTCGCGTATGTGGTCGCCAGTGACTCTACTCTTGACGAGCATGTCGTCGACGTAGACCTCCATGTTGCGACCAATATATTTTTCGAACATCTTGTTGACCAGTCGCTGGTAAGTTGTTCCAGCGTTTTTCAGTCCAAAGGGCATCACTTTGTAGCAGTAGGTGCTCTGGTCCGTCATGAACGTTGTATGTTCCTCATCCTTCAAACTCATTCGAATCTGGTTGTAACCTGAATAGGCGTCCATAAAGTTTAGCAGCTCATGTCCAACCGTGGAGTCTACCAGTAGGTCAATCTCGGGTAAGGAAAAACTGTCTTTCGGGCAGGCATTGTTGACGTCGGTAAAATCAATGCACATTCGCCATTTTTCGTTGCTCTTTTTAACCAGGACGACATTTAAAAGCTAATCTGGATACTGGACTTCTTTAATAAATCCAGCGTCCAGTAGCTTTTTTACCTCCTCTAGGATAGCGATCAACTTCTCTGTTGAGTGGTTTCTCCGCTTCTGCCTGACCGGCTTCCGGCTAGGATAGAAGCCCAACTTGTGGACCATCACCTCAACCGAAATCCTGGGCATGTCTGCAAGAGTCCATGCGAATATATCGGCGTTCCGTTGCAGGAATGTAATTAGTTCAGCGCGCAGTGTGCCAATGAGTGAGCCGCCAATCTGCACACACTTTTTCAATTTCTTCGGATTTAGTGGAATCAGATCTGTGGCTTTACCAGACTGCGCTTGTTGTAGGGTGGTCTCGTCTCGATTATCGAGTTCTCCCACAGTGCCAGGGCTGCCGCTAGGGGCAATCTGGGACATGTTGCATGTCCGCCCGATTATTTGGTCGCCTAACACCTCTCCCACACCGTAAGGTGTCAGAAACTTCATTTTGAGGTGCGAAATTGAGGTGACAGCCCCAAATGCTATCAGGCACGGCCTGCCTAGTATTGCGTTATAAACGGAGGGTAGGTCAACTATTAGAAAGGTAAGTGTGTGACTCACTGACCTTGGATACGTCCCTAAGGTAACTTCCAATTGAATAGTCCCTTGAACGGGCACTAGTTCGTTGTCAAGACCGTATAATGGGCCCTCAGCCGGTTTTAGGTGGTTCTTTTTTAGGCATAACTTAAAAAACGCATCCAAGTAATGTAAATCTTTAGAACTTTCATTATCGATAAGGACTCGTTTCAGCTGGTAGTCCATACTGCCGTCTGAAACGAGTGCTAATATAACAAGGGGGTCTGCATGGGGGACACTACATGAGTTGAGTCATTATCATTGAAGCTAATCGTATTGTCTACTGTGTGTCGCTTCTTCCTCCCAGTCTGCTACTCCTCGCTGTCAGCCGCTCCTAAGCTCTATCTAGGACCTCTAACAAATTTCGTGAGGTGGCCTCTGCGAATTAGATCCTCGATCTCCCTTTACAGCGTCTTGTAGTCCTCAGTCGAATGGCTAACAGAGCGATGGAAGTCACAGTACTTTGACTGGTTTCCAGAGTCTTTCTTCAGCGATTTTAGCCATTTCAGGAACTTTTCTCCACGGATCTGCATGAGGACATTTGAGTGCGTATCCGTCAGAGGAGTGAAACTGGTGGGCCCGTAGTCTCTGCGTTCTGGGAGCCCAGTCCGGTGCTGTTTCTGGCGGGGGTGTTCTCCGCCACTGTATTTCCTCTTCCCCTCACCAGGAAACGGTCGAGGCTGATTCGTCTGCTTCGGACGTTTGCCTTGTTGGCCTCTTCTGCTATAGTGTAGCCCCTGGTGATGGATTTTACTTCTCGAAAAGTCTGAGGTTTTTTGTCGGCCAGGTGCTTGAAAAAGTCACCGTAAGTCAGTGTTGAGATGAAACTGCCCAACTTCATCTCCTTTGTAATCCTGGGAATCCTTCTGGCCTCCGCCACAAAACGATCCAGGAATCGCCGTGGGTTCTCTCCCGGTTTCTGCTTGATGTGGGAGAGGTGCCATGGCTACTTCTCTTCCCGTCGGCTCGAGGCATACTGAGCCAGGAAGAGGTCCGTGAGTTCACGAAAACTGCTGATGGTGCCTGAAGGGAGGTGGTGGAACCAGATTCAAGCGTCTTCCTTCAGCGTGAGCGGAAAGCAGCGGCACATCGCCGAGTCTTCTAGCCCTTGTAGACTCAGATGGGTGCGGAAGTGATCCAGATGGTCAACTGGATTACTGCCCCCATCGTATAGGTCAAGGGACCGCATCTTGAACTTTGTCGACAATGGACGGTTCAGGATCTCTGCAGTAAAAGCAGATCGGTCCAAGTCGATGGTGTGCTCCTCATATTGGAACACAAGGTTCCAGATCTTGTCCACTCGCGGATCGGCGCGAGCGGCGTTTGCTGATCGCTTGGAGTTGAGATACTCCCTCAACTCCGTCTTGTCCCTGAGGGGTTCAGTAGCCGGACGGCTACTGCCCCCAGTGGATCGGGCAGTCCTGGAGGCTCGCTCCTGGATTGCATTGTTGTTTTCTGCCAGAGAGTATCGGGGGTTCCTTCTTTTCGGACTTTCTCGTGGGGATGTGCTCCTGGAGCGTTCTTCAGGGCTGTTTTGGCCACGACCGCGGGAGGATGCTGGAGCCGGATTGTCTCCGACTTTCTTAGGCCTTTTGGCCAGCTTCTTTTTCCTCTGGCCACCTCTTTTGGTGGCAGGTGCAGGGACGGCCGCTGGTGGGGCCGCTTGTTGTCACTGCTCATTTTAAGAGCAGAGTAATTGGAGCAGATGGTTGTTTGCTTGCATATGCCCCACTAGTTGTAGAAAATCAGGCGGTGGGTCTCCGCCGGTAACCCCGTTGACCATGGCACCAGCAGCGTGGTCCTGGTCGGGGTTTGCAGCGTCTCTTGCGGGATCGCTAGCTTAGGCTCTCGTATTCACCATTGTAGAATCAGAAGGTGAAAGAGAGTGTTTGTGCAGATTTGTGGTAGGCTTTTGTAAGCGTTTCTCACAGACGGCGCCAATGATGCGTCTATGGATCCGAACTTCGAACAGATTCGGTTTATCTTTTTGATGTGGTTCCGGCTCTATTCTCTGAGTTGGATCCTACACACCACTAAACAGAACAGGAGGTCAGCGTATCGGTAAAAAATTATCCATCGAAAACACTCCGACGCTCAAGTCAGTTAAACAATTTTCGAAAGATAGAAACTGAAATTTAGAAAAAGAGAGAGACAAAGAGAGTGTCTTTTCCAGATGTAAGAGAGACGTGAGGCCTTCTTGAATCTGGAAGGTGGGAAGGCAGTAAACGGCCGTGAGAGGCTGTTTGTTTGCCTTATGGTTGATGGCGAATGTGTTTGGAGTAGCATAGAGCTTGGACAGTTCTGAGAGCTTCAATGTCTGAGAACGTAATTGAGAGCGTATGCAATTGGTGAGCGATTGAAAGCATGCCCTCCATGGTGCGTCAAGGGTTTCTTTTATAGTTGAGAGGATGATCCTCCTTCTTTGGAAGGAGTGATTGCCTCTGTGATCGGTTGGCTGGTTTGCCTTTGGGAGTAGGCGCCAGTTGCCAAATCATGCAAGATAGTTTTCTTCTGAGGCGGCCAACAGTTTTCCAAATCGGGCGGTTTCCTTCCGTGCATATTACCGTTGGAGAGTCTTAGTTGGCAAGGATTTGGGTAAATCTGGCGCCTTCCTTATGTGAAGGGCGCCAATATTGTTAAAATCCCCTTTGGTGCCAGCTGGAACCGTAGAAAATCCCTGGAAAGCCATTGTTGGCATTTTGATGATTCGTGGGCCTAAACGGATCAGGCCCGTTACTGTAGAAAAGCCTCATTTGGGCCCAAAGTGTAGTACATGGACGGTCAACGTTGGAGTTGACCGTCTGTGAGTATGTTGGCTGCCCGGGCGGTCAACGTCAGCGTTGAACGTCCTGGGCCTTTCAATTCTGGGCTCGTTTTGGGTTGCAAGAAATGTTGACCGTCCCTCTTGGGCCTTTGTTGACTTTTTGGGATAAGCTCATTTTTGATATACCCATCAGTTATTGTTATTTTTATG
>JAODPA010066997.1:0-10724 GCA_025585075.1 Nepenthes mirabilis
TATATTTCTTCCAATTTATAACATGTGATAAAATATGAACATATAGAAATAATGAGGAAAAAAAATTGATGATATATAGGAATTTACATGTATGATTTACGAGATTACAAAAATTGTTCTGTAAAGAAAATGTAAGAAGTTGTCATAACTCAGATTGATGGGTATAGAAACCCAGGACCCACTTGTGAGACCCATTCCCATAGAGTTAGACCCTGATAGCATGGAGATCCAGTATGCCCAAGAGGCTCAAGAGGTCCCGGTACCAGGGACAACTCGTGAGGCATAGTGGACTTAAAGTCCACTCAGGCCCATAAACTCAAGGTGGGCCTCACATGTCAACCATGTCTGCAAAAGCAGTGTGTTAGAGATTTGATAGCTAACCCTGTCAAATTGCAACGAGAATGATGGCTTGCAACAAACCCCCAATCACTGCAGATGTAATGTCCCAGAAGATCAGCCAGCATGCACGCTACGTCCCAACCACAATGAATGAGATTAGTGGAGTTGGTGGCAGGCTTCCTGCACATTCCAACCCCCACTTGGCAGCTCCATACAAAGGATTTCAACTACAATAAAAATATTTACTTTGTACCTTCCAAAAGATCCAAAAATTTAAGATCCTAACTCTTGTATTTGCTCACTAAGAGAGAGAAAGAACAAAGGAAACACGCTATACTATAGAGAGAGAAAGAAAGGACTAGTGTTGTAAGAGTGACTCAAGAGAGTTTCCATACACTCAATCCCCGGCCAGTAATCTCCGTGTAACCCAACATGTCACAGTGGATAGAGTTCTCGGACCGACAAGTCCCGTAGTTTTTTTCTCTATTTTAATAGGGAGCTTTCCACGTAAAAATCCTTCGCGCCTCACACACTCTCTCTTCCTTTTCCACATACTCACTACTTGGTGTTATTGTCGGATCGTGGTCCTTATCAGAATAAGGATCCGAGGATGCAACATTTGGTGCCGTCTGTAGGAATGACCGAGAGTCAGTTTTGTACAAGTTCCAAAAGTTTTCCAAAAGTAAGAAAATGGTGAACACAAGAGTACAAGACAGTGACCCTGTCATAGATGCGGCCTCATATGGCAACGGTCCTACCGTCTGCATTAGAATAGAGGAATATCCTGACCCATATGTATGGGTGCTAGCAGCAAGGATGGATGACATGTCCAATGCTGTCCAAACCCTCTACTTGAAGATGGACAAGCGGCTCAAAGGGGTGCCTTCGAAGGCCTCCTAGACCGTGACGTCCCTGAATAGGGCGAAGGGAAAGAAGAGCAGCAGCAAACTGGCCAGCCAACATATGGTCTGAGGACTCAAGTTTTCTTGAGCAGCAGAGTCCCATAACAATTGGAAGGTCACGTAGGTCCTTAGACCTAGGAAGAGAGCCTAGAAAGGCAAAATCGTCAATCCCTCCGCAACAATCAGGAGCCTGCCGTCCAAGAGGCAGCTCCTTAAGATGAAGTCCCTCTTAGAGCTTGGGGCCGCCCAGAACCTCAAGCGGTCTAAGACCCTTACACGTTGAGGAACTACCTCAACGAGAAGAAGATGGCAACTCCACCCCACGTGGAGGAGAAGTTGGAGAAAGTCTTGCAACGAGTCTTTGGTGGAGACAACAGAGGTGGAGTTGACTTACTTTAATCTCCATTTACAGCGGAGATCCAGGCAAAGCCGCTCCTCCTGAAGTTTAAGATGTCAAACCTCAATATATACGATAGGAGCGCTGATCCCATGGACCACCTCGATCACTTTCGCAAACACCTGAGCCTCCAAAGCTTAGATGAAATGATCATGTATCAGTACTTCCCGCTGACGCTCAAAGGGAACGCAAGAGTGTGGTTCTACGGACTACCAGGAAACTCCATTCAATCATTCAACAAGTTGGCAGCAAGTTTCCTCTTACAGTTCGCCTCCAACAGGCAGATCAAGAAGCAACCCTGGCACCTAGCATGTGTGAAGCAAGGTGCCAGGGAAAGTCTGAGGGGAATCCTAGCCAAATTTATAACTGAGGCCAAGCAAATCCCAAAGTTGACGGACGGGGTGAAGCTAAATGCTTTCCTATCTACGCTGGAAGGAGTCGCTTTATTTAAGTACCTCATCCACAAGGGTCCCTAGACTTTAGTAGAGGCCGAGGTCGACACACGGGCTTACATAGCTGTTAAAGAAGCCAACGAAGCGAAGAGGCCTGTCCAGGTGAAAAGCTTCTCCCTGAGGCCAGTAGAGGGAAAAAGGAAGCACAAAGATTGACAAGGCTCCTGAGTACCTAAGAAGCAGCAGAAGTTTGAGCAGGCTGTTCATAGGGAGTATAGACCCTTAAACTTGGCTCCTTTGAGCACTCATGTACTAATATCTTGATTCAGATCCGGGATGAGAAATTTTTGTAGTAGCCGAAGGCACTCAAGAACCCAGAGGGTGGTGACCAATCCAAATATTGCCATTACCATCACTGCAAAAGGTACAACACTGATGACTGTAGGACATTGCAAAAAAAGATTGAGAAACTTATCAATAAAAGTTACCTCAACCGTTTCCTACAAAGGCCCGGGCAAGCCTCCGAAATAGTAGGGGATGGTGAGGCTGACCCACCAAGGAATAGGGTGGTCATGAGAGTCATGAACATGATATTGAGTCCCCCGGCAGGATGAGACACTCGGGACGATCCAACGGCAAGGAAGAAGAAACCTAAGGTAGAATTTAGGGATGAGGTCATTAGCTTTAGTAACAAAGTTATGGCCTATATAACGTTCCCCCATTCTAACCCTTTGATTGTAACTGCACTCATTTCTTATGGAGTATAAAATTACCAGATAAAATGAGTATTTATTGATAATAAAAGTTTAAGAAATTTATTTTACTTTGATACCTTCTTTAAATTAGGACTCAAGAAAAGTCAGATGGTGACTACCGAGGGGCCCCTCTACAGACAAGATAATGAGCCAGTGCCAGTACAGGAAATCATACAACTTGAGGTCATGTTAGGAACCTATCCAAGGACAGCAACCAAGACCCTCTCATTCTTGGTAGTAGACCTTCCGTCCGTCTACAACACTATCCTCGGATGTAGCTACTTGGTCGCCTTTGAAGCCGTCACCTTAATCCCACATTTGAAGATGAAGTTTCAAACACTATACAAGATTGGGGAAGTCCTCAGGGATCAAGCGGCTGGACGGACATGCTACATGGCACAAGTCACGCAAACTCTCCATCCCCAACCTATTGAAGGCTTGGATTTCTGTGACGAAATAACATTGCAACAGGTTGAGTTTGGAGAAGTCATAGATCAAATCCTTCTGGATCCGAGAGACCCTAAGAAGTATGTCCAGATAGGGAATTCGGTACCTTAGCCTTCGAGAGACCAGCTTATCAGCTTTCTATGAAAGAACTCGGACATCTTTGCTTGGATACCAAGTGACACGATAGAGATACCGACCAAAATAATAGTCCACAAGTTGGTCTTATATCCCAATCATAAGCCCATTTGACAAAAAAGAAAAAACTATTCGGTGAAAAAACCTGGTGGCTATCAGGGAGAAAGTAAAGAAGCTCCTGGATGCGAGATTCATAAGAGAAGTGTATTACCTAGACTAGCTGTCCAACCTTGTGATGGTCAAAAAGAATAACGGAAAGTGGAGGATGTACATGAACTTCACAGATGTCAATAAGGCATGCCCGAATGACAGCTTTCCCTGACCAAGGATTCATTCACTAGTAAATTCGATATCTGATCATGAGCTCCTAGACTTCACAGGCGCGTACTCGGGTTACAACCAAATAAGGATAAGTCTCAAAAAAGATGAGCATACATCATTCATGATAGACCAACGGACATACTGTTACAAAATCAAACTCTTTGGCCTCAAGAATGTTGGTGCGACTCATCAGATGCTCGTGAATAAAATGTTTAAAGGGCAAATAGGGAGAAATGTGGAGGTTTACGTGGATGACACGCTCGTCAAAAGAAGAATAGCCAACCACCGTATCCGAGATCTGGACAAGACCTTTAACCTCCTAAGAGCATACTAGATGAAACTCAACCTGGCAAAGTGTACATTCGGAGTGACGTCTAAAAAGTTCTTAGGTTATATTGTTTTATGCCGAGGGATTGAAGTGAACCTAGAAAAGATTAAGGCCATCCTTAGCATGCAATCCCCTCAAACAGTGAAGGAAGCCAAAAGCTCACTGGGAGATTAGCAGCGCTGTCACACTTTTTGGCCAAGTTCGCCGAGAAACACTTACCGTTCTTCAAGGCCCTGAGAGGGATTAAAACTAACGATTTTCAATAGATAGTCGACTACGAAGAAGGCTTCCAAGGACTCAAGGGATACCTCTTGAACCCCCCTATGCTAACTTCTCCCCAAACAGGCGAGAAATTGTTCTTCTACCTCGCAGTGTCTGACAAAGCCTTGAGCTCAGCCTTCATCAACCAGCGGGATGATAAACAATGGCCCGTGTACTATATCAGTAAAATCTTGGCTGATGCTGAGATAAGGTATTCTCGTGCGGAAAACATGGCCATGGCGCTTGTGCATTTCGCTTGGAAATTGAGGACGTACTTCCAAGCATACAGAGTGATCGTCTTGATCGACCAACCCTTGAGAGTGATTCTGCAAAAGCTAGAAACATCGAGGCGATAGGCCATTTAGTTGGTTGAGTTTGACATAGAGTTCCGTCCGAAACCTGCCTTAAAAAGTCAAGCCCTGGTGAACTTTATTCTCGAAACTACAGCCACAACTCAAGACACCTCAGACACTTGTGATACCGAAGAGCCACACGGCCCAGCCATCTGGATCATGTATGCAGACTGCTCATCAATAAAAGATGGTTATGGAGTTGGTGTTGTGCTGAGGACACCTAAAGTGTTAGCAGTATTCAATGGTCATTGGGCTCCCAGTGACCAACAATGCCGCGGAGTACGAGGCCCTACTTACTGGACTATAACTAGCAAAGGAGTGCTCGGCCAAAAGCTTTAGTTGTTTACAATGACTTTGAGTTAGTTGTCAACCAAATCCGATAAAATTTCAAAGTAAACAACCCACAACTATTCAAGTACCTCTCAAAGACCCGAGAACTCAAGTTGGCCTTTGAGATGGCAGAAATAGTCCACATCTCACAAGAAGAGAATGTGAAGGCCGACCAACTTGTAAGGGCAATAACATCCGGAAGCCCATAACAATATGCCCAAAGAATGCATGAGGTCTTCAACAAGTCCAATATAGAAGATTCTGAGACAGGAGTGATGCAAATATATAAGATCAGCAACTGAATAACCCCCCATGTAAGGCACTTGTTTGATAGGATATTGCCTAAAGACGCAGAAGCGGCCAGGATGGTGAAGAAAGCGACCAGGTGGTATACCATCATGGACGGCCGATTGTACCACCAAGGGTTTTTTCCTTACGGTGCCATGAATTTCGTACGAAAATATGAGAACTGCCAAGTCTACGGCAGTCTTACCCACTAGCCTCACACTGAACTCAGAGCTTTGCAATCGCCATGGCCCTTCACACAATGGGGGCTAGACATATTTGGGCTACTACCAATAGCATCCGGACAAAGAAAATTCTTGATAATCGGAATCAACTATTTCATGAAGTAGGTTAAGGCCACAACATTAGCTTGCACAATCGAGCGAAACGCAATAAATTTTGTCCGACAGAGTACTGTGTGCAAGTTCGGTATCCAGAATATATTGTGACTGACAACGGAATCCAATTCACTAGGAGAAGGTTCACCAAGTATTACATCAACCTAAAGATAAGGCTGATGCATACATTAGTTGTATATCCACAATGCAACGGTCAAGTGGAGGTCACGAATTGCACGATACTGCACAGACTGAAAATGAAACTAGAGCACGCTGGAGGCTCCTGGTCGGATGAGCTGCCATCAGTGCTATGGTTACACAGGACAATTCCAAGAGAGCCAACGCGAGAAACTCCCTTCAGCCTATGTGATGGGTAGAGGCAGTTATCCCAGTGGAGGTCGGGCTACCAAGTCTCCGAGTGAAAAACTTCGATCCACTTAATAATGTAGAAAAACTCTGGGAGAACCTCGACATCCTTGAGGAAGTCCGAGACGTAGCAAGGCTGCAGATAGTGGCTTACCAGTAGAGGGTCAACCGGTATTACAATAAGAAGGTGAATGTGCGCCAGTTTGAAGTTGAAGACTTGTGCTAAGAAGTATTGAGGCCACCGGTAAAAGCACCGGTAGGAGCAAACTCTTCCCAAATCGAGAGGGGTCACTCCTGGTCCCGATCATCCTCCAAAACGGGGTGTACAAGGTACGCATCCAGGAGGGAAGGCTTATCCCGTGAACATGGAATGCCGCTCACCTCAAGAAATATTATCAGTAAAGTTGTACAGAACATAGGTATGGTAATTGCATCATATCATGTGCTTGTATCATACTTCGTTAATAAAATAACAATTTTTTGTTTAAATACCATTTCGCATTCAACCAAGTGTCTGCATGCCATCCATAAAATAAGAAGATCTAGGCTGCCCATGAGTCAAGTGGATAGGATTTCTTTCACTTATCTCTAAAAAACTCAGCTATATCCAAGCGGCTCACAAAGAGGTCGCAGTAAAACTCTGCTATATCCAAGCGGCCCACTAAGAGATCGTAGTAAAACTTAGTTATACTCGAGAGGCCAATTGGTCATACTTGAAACTCGGCCGTGTCCGAGTGACCCAAGAGGTCAGAATAAAACTTGGCCACGGTACCAAATAACCCCAAAGGTTGGACTTTAAATTTAGGGGGCTTAAAAAGGCAAGTATGCGGCAACCCTAGAGGTAGTATCTTCAATCTCAGATGGTCAAAAGGTTCAAACATTGCGCTAAATAAAGACTAAATTTCTTTAAAAGTATGTTATAAAGGAACCAAGTGCACAAGGAAATCAGAAAAAGGATTGCAAGGGAACAGTGAATTTTTATTCACATTTTAAATCTGCAGTATACAAAGTGTACACAAAAAAAAAAACAAATTTACAATCAGCCCTCAGAAGCTCCTGACTGAGAAGTTCACTGCTG
This sequence comes from Nepenthes mirabilis, assembly GCA_025585075.1. Lineage (NCBI taxonomy): Eukaryota > Viridiplantae > Streptophyta > Magnoliopsida > Caryophyllales > Nepenthaceae > Nepenthes > Nepenthes mirabilis. Next base: position 7,028 of record JAODPA010066997.1, read on the forward strand.
CTGCTATCCTCGGGACCTTGGTGACCCTCCTTGGCCTAAAGGTCCCAGCTACCCATGAGTTTCGGAACGACTTAACGGTCTAAGCCTAGAAGGGTTGGGAGGTCCACCCCTTCCTGGAAGACCATACAAGTGTTTGAGCATGTGGCGCTGGCATTTCGAGGATTGAACACGGTCGTAGAAAATTGCGGGTGCAACAACCTCATCACTCGGCGACACAAGTTAATGCTGTCCCAATACTTTCCTTCCAACGCTGGAGCAATGTCCACGGCCTGCACCGAAGTTTTATCATTTCCTCCTGCTAGAGGTTCCTTTCCTAAGCAACTTGTATTGAACTTGCTGAAGCCTCAATATTTCCTTGAGAGATAAATCTTCCTTTTTAACTCTGCAAGCTCTGCCTCCAAACGTTTGTTGGCCACTCTAGTGGCCTTGAAGGACTCCAAATTGGAGCAAGGTTGGGCAACACCACCTATGAGCCGACTGAGGTTCCCAGTTAGCTCCTGAAATTACAAAGGAAAACCAAGCAATCAAAACATAAGTAAGAGGAATCAAGAAACTACAAGGTTAAGGAAGGACAAAAGGTTACCTGAGAGACGAGAGAGCCACTATTTGAGCACTCCTCTCTACGGGCCTTGGACCCATGGAGCTTGGCAGCTCCCGAGGACTCTGCAGCCCCAGCCTCAGCATCATCAGCATGTGGAATCAAGGCAACATCCCCGATCAGAGTCACCTCTCAGACCTCAGATGGGAGCATCATTGGACTGTAGACTTGGATCTCATGACAATAGAGCTCAGCAGTCTCAACAATGGGCTCCTCCGCGGCTACATGCCCCTCGGCCTCAGGAGTCCCAATAATTATCGGTGGAGTCATCATCCTCACTGCTTCCTCAGCTTGAGTCAGCCCGGCCTCCCTCACTGCCTGCCACTCAATGGTGTCCTCGGACAGATTATCAATTCAATCCGAGACAACACCAATAAAAACAGAAGGGAAGTCAGGCACTGGCTCATCAAGGGGAGGCTGGCCAACAAGCAATCCCGCCGGCAGGTCCGCAGGCTCAGATGGCTCCCTAGAAGATCCAGTAGCAGCTGAGGGTCCGACACCCTCAGCTTCCCGGACGGGCTCCGCCTGTGAAGACCTCGGCCTCCTCACAAGGTGCTCGATCAAGGCGTCATCCTCATCGGACGAGGAGGACACAACTGCAACCACCGGATGCTCTGAAGTGTCCGTCTAATGACTCTTCCTAGGCCGCTCGGATGGCTCCTCGATCCTCAGAGACCTACCCTTCTTTTTTCTTCTTTTTCATGGGAGGGGCGGCAAGGGCAGCAAAGTCCTCAGACTGGGTGCCCCACTTGGCCCTTGCCATGTTCTCAGGACGCAGCCAAATATTCATCTTGTTCTCGTTGAATGTCCCGAGTTTGGCCAGCACCAAGTTAGTAACCTCCTTGGCAGCTGTCCTCTCCCCATCGCTAGCATCCGAGCAGTGCTTGGGATCCACATTACCCCAAACATTGGAGAGGGCCCAACGCTAATTAAATGCCAGAAAGAAGAACTTATCCTTCCATCATTTGGTAGAGTCAGGTTTCCCTCTATTCATAACCACGAACACAAGACATGGAGTCATGACTATCCAGTCCAAGTTATGAGTAATGCGAAACATCATCTTCACCATGGAGACGTCAAGCAACTTACCATAGCAACGAGCAAAGACACAGAGAGAGACAAGATACCTGATGGCATTGGGCTACAATCTGGCAAAGGGGACTTCAAGTTCCCACATGATAACGAACAACTCCATGGGAACGGAAAAACGAAGTCCACCCTTGAGGTAAACTTCGTAGACGGTAATAAACCCATCAGGTGGGCTGCAAGCCCTCTCGTGGGACTCTGAAATCACCATTGTCATTGAGTTGAAAATATCATACTTTGTGTAGATGGCGTCCAGCCTCGTCAAAGTAAAAGAGGAAGCATTGTCCCTGACTCTAGGCACCATTGAAGTTCAAAGAAAAGAACATAGAAGAAATAGAGGAAAAGAATGGAGGAATTCTCAAAGAGCTCGGAGAAAACTCAAAAACTTGAAAAGATTTTTGAATGCGTAAATGAAAAGTGAAGACAGAAGAAAGGCTTAAACGGCTGAAATTCAAAAGGTGCTCCCATTAATTGCTTGGCCACATGTCGACTCCCCACGGGATGTAGGCAATAATGATACTTCCCTTACTAAGGCAGCGAAGTTATGCGCATTAAATGCTCAAGGTTAGTGCGCTTTAAATGCACCAATTGGCGGCGCAGGAAAGTCCTCGGACGAGGAATGAGGGTCCGCAAATGACCTTTAGTCAATCTAATTCAACTGAAAGTACGTGAACACTTGTAAAATTTGCGCCTAAGAAGGGGAACATGCAGCCGCGGACTAAACCACTACTGACGGTGATGACCGAGGACATCTTCTGGTCTCAAACAAATATACAATGACGGGTATCACTTAGACATGCCCAGCAGTGCCTGGAACCAAAAATTCCTCGGACATTCAAGCTGACCCATAAATACCAATGTTCTCGGACGTTTTGGTCAGCTGACGCCTGTACAAATTTCTTGGACATTTTGGTCAGTGGCTGTCTGCACAAAGTTCTCAGATTCCTGCTCCTAATCATATCTGCGGATGTCTGCACAAAGTTCTCGGACTCCTGCACCCAATCATAGCTACGAACATTTGCACAAAGCAAATGCACGAGCGGACTTCCAGTGGAAAAGACCTTCATGCGAGAGTTGTCTGAATCAATGGACATACCGAAGGGCTTAAGTCCTCGAATCTTTTAGTATGGGGGCTAGTGATGGGTACAGATACCCAAGACCCACTTGTGAGACCCATTCCCATGGAGTTGGACCCTGGTGCCATAGAGATCCAGTAGGCCTAAGGGCCTAGGTGCTAGGGACAGCCCATGAGGTATAGTAGACTTAAAGTCCACTCAAGCCCATGGACTTAAGGTGGGCCTCAGACGTTAGCCACGTTTACAAAAGCGGCGTGCCAGAAATTTGGTAGCTAACCTTGTCAGATTGCGTAGAAAATGATGGCATGTAACACATGTCTGATCACTGCAGATGTGATATCACAGAAGATCGGCCAGCGTGCACGCTACGTCCATCGCACAATGAACTTGATTGGTGGAGTTGGTAGCAGGCTTATTGCACATGCCAACCCCCACTTGGTAGCTCAATGTAGAGGATTTCAACTACTATAAAAATAATTACTTTACACCTACCAAAGGATCCACAAATTCAAGATCTTAACTCTTGTATTTGCTCACTAAGAGAGAGAAATAACAAAGGAAACACACTGTATTGTAGAGAGAGAAAGAGAGGACTAGTGTTGTAAAAGTGACTTAAGAAAGCTTCCATACACTTAGTCCCCAACCAGTAATCTCCTTGTAACCCAACACGTCATAGTGGATAGAGTTTTCAGACCAATGAGTCCCATGGTTTTTCCCTCTCTTTTAATAGAGGGCTTTTCACCGAAAAATCTTTTGCGTCTCTCTCTCTCTCTTCCTTTTCCACATGCTCACTACTTGGTGTTACTGTCGGATTCTCATCCTTATCAAAGTAAGGATCCGAGGACACAACACAGATAATTTTATCAATTTTTTTAAACTAATGAACATCATATATAGACAATTACATAAGAAATTAATACATGTAAGAGCATATATA
>JAODPA010066998.1:0-10724 GCA_025585075.1 Nepenthes mirabilis
AGTGATAATTTTTGAGAGGTCCAGTCGCGATACAGGTCAATCCGACAACTAACCCACCTACCAACAAAGCCTAATACGAAGTAAGGCCCAGAAATCGTCTAGCCGGGCCATCTATTACGGGCAAGCCCAGGGAAAAACGACAGGTCAAGATCAATAGATAGTCTCTACAACTTAGCCATTCACAACCTAAGTCCACCCTCCATCTTAGCGATAATAGTTTAGTAGCACAGAAGACACTTGAGTAGTAGACTCCAACCAATGATGGTAGAAGTAACCATGGGGAACCATCGTATCTATCAACTAATGGCAACGCATCCGACCCGTGAAAGAAATAGCTTGGTCCCTGTTGGCCACCGCCAACTACAATCACACCACTGTCACAAAATGATATCTGACAATGGTGACTCCCTTCAATCCCCCAACGGCAGGCGAATTGTGACAAGACATCTGTCAAGAGTCTTGGTGCCAAAGCTTTCTTGAATAAGAGAAAACTTAGGAAGTACTACAAATCCTCCTCACTATTGAATAAGTGACATAGTTTTTTGAACATATGAAGAACGAGAGAGAGAACTCACAAGCACAGAGGATCCAAGCTCTCTTGCCCAAACATGACTTTTCCTCCTTCATACTAAGCCATACCCGGTCGAGTGCACACTAGTAAGCCACTCACCAAGGACGACCTTTCAGAGCTCAATTCTCAATTTCTCTAAGTCCCTCCCTATCGAATGTAGTACAGGAGCTCAATTTTTTTCTCATATCCCCCATATATATATAACTTTACATTCTCTCGTATCCTCATTGTATCTTTCTATTTTCTTGAATAGATTTCTTATTTGAGGGTCTGAAAATAAATCGGAGAGTGAGTCCCACCAATTCTTTGACCAGTTATTTATTATTTGTAGTGCGCAAGTTTTAAGTTAATAGAGATGAAGATCAGATCCGCTTTAATTCAATCTATAGTGAAAGATTAAATAGGCCCCTAATCTATACTACAACTTGAATCTTAAAACACATCAGTTTTACTATACTTTGGTATATTAAACAGAGTTTATACATATAGTAAAAAAGAGACTTGAATAATCAATTTCTATGCTATTCATCAACTATGATACAATACTAGCAAGGCAGCTTTGGAGCATATAAAATATAATTTTGAAGATATAAAAAATTTATATTGTTTTATTTTTAAAAGTAAAACTTTGACTTAATGTGATTTTTAAAAAATTTTGAACCATTACAAATTCAAAAGCACAAAAATCTCTAAGTCATCAATATAAGATGTAGGAAATCTGGTCAATACAAAATTTGCTTGGTTATTAGTTATATAACACGATATTTTAGAGTCACACAATTAATTAAGTCTGTCTATTGTGAGAAAAATTAGGACAATTGATTTTATTTCTTATCTTTGAAATGATACTTTGGGTAAGAATATTCAGTTCTGATAGATTTACTTTTTGAAATATCCTTCTATTCTTAATCCTCCAGATCTAATACACCGAAACTGTCAAAGTGAGTTAAAAGATGGTGGCTCCTAAATTCTTTCTTTTCCGCTGAACGGCAACACATCTAACACTACCTTTCCAAATCATCAAAGGCCACTTACATCGACTCTTCAGACATATGCAATTCTAAAACCCTTTTAGTAAATGGAGACTTAAAAAAAGGTGTGAATAAGATTTTAAAGAAGCTCCATAGATAATATAAAAAAAAACTCGCTCAACAAAATAATAGATACGATCTTTGGTAAAAAAGATGCTCATTGATCGCTAAATATAGGATAAAAGAGTGTGTCAGGGTGCAATTTAGAATCCAAATAAAGAAGGCTCGACTAACTTTATTACCTAGTGGCTTGAAGATGGGCAGGGAGGATTGACTAGGCAATGGGGCGCATGGGAAAAGGGTTTAGATAATATTATCTCCCGAACTACAAATATTATAAAATATGTATGTGTAAAATAAAAATGTTAAATAGGTTAGGGCTGTCCTCATCAGATATGTACCGTTCTCTCCTAAATAATAATGAAAATTAAACAAATATTGCCTTCCCAAAATGAATACATTATAAAAGATTTTCTAATATTCTAAATTAATTAAAGCAATAATTTTCTAGTACATATTCACACTATATAATACGGGGATATTTAACTGAATACACATAAACTTATCAATATATTACAAAAAAAATTATTTCATACGTTGAATTCATTGCCTGAATATGATAGTAACTAATAATATAATACTATAAACAAAGGAATGAACGAGTAGATGATATATTTTTATAAATCTAATTATCTCAATCAATTTCTTTGATCGAAGAACAGAGGAAGAAAGAAACAAAATTTGGAGAAAAGTCACATTTGATGGAACAGAGATGAGATAAGATATCCGTGAGCCCCGCCAATCACCACCGTCCATCACATCAGAATGCCACCCATACAGTTATCATTGGCAACCACCACCAGTTAAACAGATAATATATTAAATAAATTTCTTTCCTTTTTATTTTTTCTCGATTGCAAAGCCTTGCTTTATTATAAAACCAAGGCCATCATCCACTGGGTGGAACATCTCTTTTGGTGTACCTTACATCTTCTGTATCTGCTTTTTGAGCTATCTTTTGGGGGGAGGTTGGCCATGGCTGAAGAGGAGCACCACCACCACCACCACGGCCTCTTCCACCACAAGGACAAGGAGGAAGAAAATCCAGGATTTGAGGCCCCTACAGAAGATTTTGAGAAGGAAGAGAAGCACCACAAGCATCTTGAGCACTTGGCCGAAGTGGGTGCTGCCGCAGCCGGTGCATATGCCCTGGTATATATCATTTTTACATTTATACTCTTCAGTCTCGTTCCTCTTTTCTTGAAATTGAGAGTGATACTTGAAAAATGAGGAAGAATTCCTTCTATATGGTTACGATCTATCAGATCAAGTATGATTCAATAGTTGAATGTTTGATCATATATTTTTTTAATCTTTTTAAAAATATTAGATCCCCCATCATCTCTCAAAATCTCCCCATCTAGATTTGTCTTCCCCTATAAATATGACCCAGATACAGGTACTTTATTTTTGGTAAAGTCGGATCGTAGCCATGTCGTTCTGTGAGCCAAGGAGTTGTAAGGAGCTCTTGTCTTCCTAAGACCGCTTGGCCTCCGACTTCCCATCATCTCTCAATTGATTAATATCAAATGATAATAATTAAGAGAATTTGAATTCACTTTTTTTTAAGAGATAGGCTCTCTAATTGCTTTATTAACTAATTATAGCTTGTAGTTTTTTTAACTCATTCCAAAAGTCCATGATTAGATCTGCTCACCGCAAATTTAGAAAGAAAAAAAATAATAATAAAGCATGATTAGATCTTACCTTCCGAGCAGCTCCCTATCCATGGTTGGTGTAGGAGTATTGGTGGCCGGGTGCTTTGTGAAATCGGAGTCAGTAACTTTTATACGAGATTATAAAGTGATAATTTTGTAAATAAGTTTTTCATATTATAATATTAAAGTGAATCAAATTTATGTAAATCTTAGATGTTATCATAAAGAGATTGTTTTTGTTTAAATTTGTTTATAATCCCTTCAATTTGATTGAAAATGGCTGACAGCATGAGAAGCACGAGGCGAAGAAACACCCAGAGAATGAACACAGGCACCATGCGGCGGAAGAGGTAGCGGCGGTAGCTGCGGTGGCATCTGGTGGCTTTGCTTTGCATGAGAAGCACGAGAAGAAAGACGTCGAGAAAGAAGAGGACAAGGCCGAAGGAAAGCACCACCACCACCTCTTTGGTTAATTAACTTGGATGGATTTACTGCTGCAGCTGCAGCTGCTCTACTAAATATTGTGTTCTGCATGTAGAGAGCGTTTCAGTTTTAGCTGTTTGCTAAATAATATGTGTGTTATCTGAGTGAGAGAGGGCCTTTGCTTGTGTTTTCCTTCCTGATCGCTTTCAGTTTTTATTATCATAATGTATTACCAGTATTTTATTTGATCTGGCTTTATCCCTGCATTTTTTACTCAGAGGTGTGATTAATTCGAGTTTTAACTCTTAATCATGATGCCCTTCAACACATTCAAGCAGTCATCCAAGGGATCATTTATATATATATTAGGAGTATATATACATTAGAAATGTCTTGGCATATTCCTTAATTAGTTAGATATGTAAACTAGAGTATTCCTAAGCGTCAATAAAGTTAAATGCCAGATATACACCTATTGTTCACAACCGTCCATTTTCTTGGTTTTCACATCAAATTTGAGCCAAATCCATACATTGGCATATTTTGACCAGAATACCTACGTCCTATGTGCAACTGAGCCACGCATAGGTAAAGTTTATCCAAGATACTTGTGCCCAATGTCTACTGATACACTCACCACAGTCTGATACCAGTGGAGGTGGAAGAAATCAGATCGGACAGGGGAGTTCAGACGAGGGAGCAATATAAGTGAAATGGCCAAGATGTAAGAATTGAGCGAGGTAGGGTAAAGGAACGAGGTGAGGAAGAGGAAGCCGAGGTAGGGGAGAGAGACCGAGATAGGGGAAAGGGACGAGGTAGGGAAAGACAGAGCTGTAGGGAGAAAAATCAGAAAGGAATAGTGGATAGCAATCAAATCCAATCTTTCCATTTAGTACGAGCTATATACAATAATGGCCCGAGGCCGTGTGAGCTAACAGAAACAAAAGCCTCATTACCAAGTGCAGAAACAGAAACAGAAACAGAAAAACAGAATTGCAACAGCCTGTGCCGTGTGCATGTGCAGTATGTTAGACAGTCTCTACATTTCAGTGGAAGCCGTGTGGTTCGGTTGCTGTGACGGTTGGTCCGCGTGACAGCTGTTGGAGGAGGAGATGCCGTTTCTGAAGGTGACCTGGCAATGCCCGTAACATTACCATCCCCATCGAGTATAACCTTGTCATCAAGGTTAAAATCTGAAAAGTCTTGAAAAAGGGCGACAATGTCGTCCCAAGTGGCATCCTCAGTGGTCTGTGTTTCCCACTGGACAAGTACTTGCGAGAGGGCTTGGTTGTGACGGAGAATCTGCCGGAAGCCCAGGAGTCGTTTGGGCCTTAAGAGTGGTTGGGATCCCAGTGATGTGGTTGGCAGGTCTAATTGTGGTTCATGGTTTAGCTGGCATCGTTTGAGTAGCGAAACGTGAAATACATTATGTATCTTCGACTTTGCTGGCATCTCTAAGCAGTAGGCAACGGCACCCACGCGCTCTAGGATGCGGTATGGTCCATAGTATCGTTTGGAAAGCTTGTTAGACTACCGATGGGCAACTGTGGACTGCCTGTAGGGTTGTAGTTTCACGTAGACTAGGTCTCCGACCTGAAATTTCTTATCCGTTCGGTGTGCGTCGGCCTAATTTTTCATACGGAGTTGGGCCCGTTGTAGGTTTGCCTTGATGCCAGCAAGAGCAGAGGTACGAGCGGTGAGCAATTCGTCGAGAGAGGCCACGGTTGAGGAGCCTTGAACATAGTCGATCAGGGAAGGAGGAGGTCATCCGTATACCGCTTCATAAGGACTCATTTTGATGGATGAATGCCAAGCTGTATTATAACTCCACTCTGCCCATGGCAAATATTGAACCCATGTTGATGGCTGGTCTGTGACAAAACAGCGGAGGTAATTTTCTAGGCAACGATTAACAACCTCTGTTTGCCCATCTGTCTGCGGATGATACACGCTACTGGTGGCCAGGCGGGTGCCTTGTGTTTTAAAGAGTTCTTGCCAGAATGTGCTCATAAAAATAGGATCACGGTCGGAAATGATGTCGGTGGGAAATCCATGTAGGCGACAGATATCCCTTACAAAGACTTCGGCTAGTTGTTCCATGGTAAAATAGGTGCCCAAGGGTGAAAAATGGCTATATTTAGAGAGACGATCAACCACGACCATTATGACCGTCTTGCCACGGGAAGGGGCAGATGTGTGATGAAATCCATGGAGAAAGAGTTCCATATCTTGCTCGGTATGGGCAAGGGTTGCAGCAGGCCGTGTGGTGCCCTGTTGATCGGTTTTACTTGTAAGCAAACTGGGCAATTAGAAATAAAGTTTGAGACCTCTTTTCGCATATTTGGCCAGTAAAAGGTGGCGGCAATCCGGGCAAGAGTGCGATGGGTACTAGCGTGTCCACGAAGAAGAGAATTGTGGTATTCCAGTAAGATGAGTTCTAGAACTGCTGATTCAGTTGAAACCAATATTCGGTTGTTGTAAAAAATGAGGCCATCTCTCCAAGAGTAATTTGGGTGATTTTCTAGATGTTCTTGAATCTCCCGGGTGAGTTGTGCTGCAGTGTTTTGTTAAGTGTAGTACTTACGTAAGGCTGTTAACAGATCTATGACCGGTTGTGAGACTGCTTGGATGGCCATACATGAATCGGTCGAGAGTCTAGAGGGCGCATCAGCAGGGCCGTTATCGTGGCCCGACCGATATACAACGTCAAAATCATATCCAGTAGCTTGGTAATCCATCGCTGTTGGTCTGTGGTGTGGATGGGTTGAGTTAGTAAGGCCTTGAGTGGTTGATGATCTGTTTGGATAACAAACTTAGTTCCCAGTAAATACTGTCGCCATTTCTTCACTACTTCCGTGACAGCATACAGTTCTTTCATGTAGGTGGAGGTTCCCTGGAGCTTCAGACAGATCTATTTACTAAAGTAGACAATTGGGTGTCCAGCTTGCAATAAAACGGTGCCAACTCCATGTCATGAGGCATCTATCTGAACTACAAAAGGTTGGGAGAAATTTGGAAGGGCCAGGACTGGTGTGGTGGTAAGTGCCTTCTTAAGTGCAGTGAAGGCCTGTTTAGCATCTGTGGTCCATATAAAGGAATTCTTGCGTAACAGTTGGGTTAGGGGAGCAGAGATTTGAGCGTAGTGTTTGACAAACCGACGATAGTACCCGGACAACCCGAGGAATCCACGTAACTGTGACACATTGGATGGTGTAGGATAGTTTTGGATCACTGCTATTTTTGCTGGCTCTACTGCTACTCCCTGCTCAGAAACTATGTGGCCCAGGTAGGATAACGATAACTTGCCAAACTCACACGTTGATAATTTGGCAAAGAAGGTTTGAGTTCGTAGGATGTGTAATACCTGCTCCAGGTGATTTAGGTGGGTGTTCCCATGATGGGATGTACACTAGTATGTCGTCAAAGAACACGAGTACAAAGCGCCGCCGGCCGGAAGATGGTGTTCATTTCGGACTGAAATGAGGAGGGTGCATTGGATAGTCCGAAGGGCATCACGAGGAATTCGTAGTGTCCGTCATGAGTGCGGAAAGCTGTTTTGTGGACGTCCGCATCAAGGACGCGCAGTTGATGATATCCCGCTCGCAAGTCCAGCTTGGAGAACACCCAGCCCCGGATAATTCATCCAGTAGCTCTCCACCATAGGGATGGGAAAACTGTCCTCAACGGTGACAGCGTTGAGGGCTCGGTAATCTACGCAGAATCGCCAACTTCCATCTTTCTTCTTGACAAGAAGGACTGGGGATGAAAAGGGGCTTGTGCTTGGTCTGATAATTCCCTCATCCAACATGTCGCGGATCAGCCTCTCCATCTCAGCTTTCTGAAAATGGGGATATCGGTAGGGTTTCACGTTGACAGGTTTCGTATTTGGCTTGAGGGTTATTCGATGGTCAGTGGTACGTTTTGGTGGTAATCCGTGGGGGATGGGGAAAACGTCTGCGTAGGTGGTGAGGAGGCGTTGAAGAGCTGTAGTAAAACCGGCTGGCATATCAAATAGTGTGGGAGTGAGCTTTGGAATTGAGGGAAGAGTTGTATCCAGTGAAGTGTCGTCCACAGGCATGATAGTGAGTTTGTAGTAGGTTGCGGCAGAGTTGGTGGCCTTGTTGTGCCGAAGTTGTCCTAGAGTCAAGGAAGAGATGGATGCTGTTTGGAGACCATGGAGAGTGAGTTGTGTTCCCTCATATGCAAAACTCATCCATAAAGCCTTATAGTAAAAAAGCACCGGTCCAATTGTGGCCAGCCATTGTACACCGAATACCACATCTGCTCCATAGATGGGTAATAAGTAAAGGTCCACCTTGAATTCGGACTGGTCCAGAGCAACGGAGACGTTGGAGCATATACTTTTGCACTGCAGGGAGTCCTCATTGCCAACAGTAACATTAAGGTGTTGTGAAGGGCCAATGGTTAGTCCCGGGTTTTTTGCCAGCCTTGTTTGGAGAAAATTATGGGTGGAGCCACTGTCCACCAAGATGATCACCGACCGGCCCCCTATGTGGCCTTTCAGGCGTAGTGTGGATGGGACAAATCGACCTTCCAGCGCATGTAAGGAGATGGTGGGAGTGGCAGTGAAAACTGTTGTAAGTGCTTCTGAGTCCAGTGAGTTTGTTGTCTCAAATCCACTGTCCACTGGATCTACATCTTCCAAGAACTCTGCAGTTGACATATCATCATCCACCAACATACATAGGAATTGGGGTGGTTTATAGCGATGTCCGGGTGAAAATTTTTCATCGCAATTGAAGCACAATCCGTGCTCCCGTCGAGCGGCCATTTCAACGGGAGTTAATTTCTTGATAGGTAGCCATGTAGGATACCCTGAAGAAGCAGTCGTGGACGACTTAGGTGGTGTCACCAGGCTGGGTACTGGGGGCTTAGGGATCAGAGGCCTGTGACCCTGAGAACGTCCCGAATCGAACTTCTCTTCTACCAGTTTAGCCATACCAATGGCTTCTGGTAATGATAGAGGCTTGAGTAGCAATATTTCTCGCCTAATGTCATCTCGTAGTCCCGAGATGAAGCAATTCAACAAGTTTACCGCTGTGAGCCCAGAAGTACGGGTGGAGAGAGTCTCGAACTCCATCATATATGCCGTGACAGTTGAGGTTTGCCGAAATTTGTAGAGTGTGGCCTCTGGATTTGAGTAAGTGGATGGTCCGAACCTCAGTTCGAGATAACGAGCGAACAATTCCCAAGTGAAAAGTTAACGGGTGGCGTGCATCCATTGATACCACTGGAGCGCCGCACCAGACATGTAAAAGGCAGCTATGGTCAATTTCTGTTCGGGTGGAGTTCCATGGTAGTGAAAGAATCTCTCAATCTGAAAGAGCCAGCCGAGGACATTCTCTCCAGCGAAAAATGAAATTTCTAGTTTAGGAAGCCTGACAGCGGTCGGAAGTTGAAAATCTGTTGTTGTCTGGAAAATTAGGGGTAAAGTATGAGTAATGGTAGTCGAATTTGCCATAAACGGCGGTGGAGTAGGTAGCAATGGTGGATTTTCGGAAGATTTATCCAATCGAAGCAAAATTTCAGAAAGTGACTTTTGGACATGCTCATTCATAGATGAGTTAGACGAAATATCTTCGCTATGTTGCTGGACTGTCGCCGATACTTCTTTCAATTCCTTTGAAAGAACGGTGATGGATTCCTCTAGTGTTTTGTAGCGTGTCGTCACTCCCTCAGTCATCATCTCAATGAGGGCACCAATGATACACTCACCACAGTCTGATACCAGTGCAGGTGGAAGAAATCGGATCGGAGAGGGGAGTTCAGACGAGGGAGCAATATAAGTGAAATGGCCGAGATGTAAGAATTGAGCGAGGTAGGGTAAAGGAACGAGTTGAGGAAGAGGAAGTTGAGGTAGGGGAGAGAGAACGAGATAGGGGAAAGGGACAAGGCAGGGAAAGACAGAGCGGTAGGGAGAAAAATCTGAAAGGGAGAGTGGACAGCAATCAAATCCTATCTTTCCATTGATTAGTATGAGCTTTATACAATAATGGCCCGAGGCCGTGTGAGCTAACAAAAACAAAAGCATCATTACCATGTGCAGAAACAGAAACAGAAAAATAGAATTGAAACAGCCTGTACTGTGTGCATGTACAGTATGTTAGACATAGTCTCTGAATTTCAGTGGAAGCCGTGTGGTTCGGTTGCTGTGACGGTTGGTCCACGTGGCAGCTGTTGGAGGAGGAGATGCCGTTTTTGAAGGTGACCTGGCAATGCCCGTAACATTTACTTACACCATGCATGAGGGCATTTATCTAAAATATCTGTGTCGGATATTGCATGATTGGCGCACATGTGCTGGGCACAACCTTTTTGCTGAATTAGTTGTGCCCGTTATGTGCCCATTTAGCGTTTGTGCACTAAGGTGCTATTTTTTAGTAGATTACACATTTTTAACCTAGTTTTTTAAACCCTTTTTGCAAATATCCCTCCTCTAAACATTTATGAGGAAAATAAAATACACAAAAAAAGAGAATAACAATTGCATACCTCAAGCTCTTATTATTTGATTTGAAAAGCCATCATTCAATTGAGAAAACCAAAAACTTTACTCTTGAGATAAATTGTTAATATTTCTCATCAAACCATTTTCTCTTAAAGTTACATACTTGCTTTAACCTATAAAGCATTCGCTGGTACATTGGTAGTATTGACACTCAGATCTAATAGTGCTCAAAAATTTTATAGCAAGTGAGGCAAGTTTGATAAAAAGATTTGAAGATACCCACTTTTGCTATTGCAAGAAAATTCAAGATGTTGTTTGGTGGGGATCACACGTCGAGAATAAATTGGCTAAGATTTAGTGTGTATTGTACCACCTAAGTTGTAAATTAGTTTTCATATTACATTACTTTTACTACATGCAAAAGCCTAAACATTTTACTCGATAGTTATTAGTTATCAAAAATTTTCTTCGTTACTAAAATTTGTACAATAATTTACTTCAATATTTTAAAT
>JAODPA010066999.1:0-10724 GCA_025585075.1 Nepenthes mirabilis
TAAATTATAATTAATTATTTAATCGACCTATTTTGTTCAAATTTATGACAAAAGGAAAGTCTCTCATGGCTTGAGACGCATAGTTGTTGCTCATTCTTTAAATGAAGTGAGTCAATTTTATCCGGAAGCCGACTACTTGCCAATCAAAGCACTAGACTCCGCTAACAGGGTTTTATGACTTCCATGTGAAAATCAATGCTTCTGTTTCTAAAGAAAGTTTGAAAATGTGTAAGTTTTTGAACAATATTTCAATGGAAAAAAACCTCTCAGTCAGTGGATTTTTCTCTTTCATCATAGATTTTTCTCGGCCTTTGATGGCATATTTATATACCATTGGTCAAAAGAAGTCGTCAGGAAGATCATTCTCGATTGGCTATGCATCCTAAGTCAAGAATATATGTACCTTTCTCCTAATTCGTGCTAAGCATTGCCATATTGTCTTATCAGCTTCCTTTGCTGTAATCCTCTTTTTCGGATGTGCCATGTGCCTTCTCAACATAACAAGCATTGATAGATGTTAGAAAAGCATGCTCTCCACTGCATAGGACTAAAAATGATGATTCCATGTGGACGGGTGATGAAGTGTCCTTTAGTCAAGACCTAGTCACATTGGTCTCATGTGGCGGCTGAGCTTCTCTGGTGCTAACGGCTGAACTTGGGTTGGGTAGCATCGAACAACCCGAGTGTGCACTGACCAAATAGTCTATCAACACTTGCAATTTTTTTATATGAGTTCGAGAGGCATATGATCCCAACTGGGTTAGTACTTTGTAAAGATGAAAGTAGCAGATCAAAACTCCTTACCTTAGTCCCTTATCAATTGACCTGCTACTTCAATACCCAATATTTGATGTTACTGCCATTCAAACACGTATAGATCACGCATTTGTGTTGCCTTCATTGTTGATATTAATCACTGGCATAATTTTTGAGTTTTTTAAATACAAAGTAGCCCGCTTGATTTCTCAGATAATACTAATAGCCATAAATGTGTAGCTTCCGTGTTACTTTCAATATAACCATTATTCAACTCTTTACCTGCTAATCCGTAATGCCTTCAATTTTGCTCTGAACATAGCTTCAACTGTTGAAGACTCTTCTATGCATTGCATGAAGATGGGCAATGGAATAGAAACTGAAAATTCGTACCTGGAAATAATCCACCATTATGTCATCAGCAAAACTGCAAGCGAGGCAGATGAGCACAGAAGTTTGTCGTAACTTGGACTCAAATTAGCAACACTCAGCAGAATCTCTAGTAAATGCAAGTCAGTAGAACATCAGTAGAACATCATTTTTTTTTCTAACTCAAATGCAAGCACATTCCAGCAGATTCTCAGTTATTGATACTCTCAACTCCTCTGCCAAATCCAAGTCCGGAGAAATAGTCATTTCCTACCAAAACCCACAGTGTAGTACCCAGAAGGATTAGAAGTGGCATGTGCCAACAGGGAAGCTTTCTTCATACTTGCATTTAGTCACTCCTTCATTTACTCTGAGTCTGGAGAATGTCATCTATTTACAAACAAACTCGGATTAGCATACTTCTTGAAAGAATCATGTGAATGTAACTTCCAACTCTGTCAAAATAATAGAAATTGTCAGCTGGAATCAAGGGTGTGAGAACATTCACTCAGGACAAATATCAGCAAAAGCAGGTAGCCTTTTCTCTTTAGGACCATAGAGAGCAGTGTTGATATGTTCGCAAACGGCTTCCTTGAATGGAGCTTTGTCATTTGAGGAAGGTAGGTTTACACGAATGCCATCATCTAGAGGTGACCAGTCTCTGCTACTGATGACAAGAGTACTGGTTGGGGCACGTTTTGAATCATTTGGTGCAGATGTGCTGACTGTGAAGGCTGCCAAGGCTCCTGCTGATTCTGTTGCAGGTGGGGCTGCCATTACCTTGTGTGCATAGCGGCTGCTGGGGGCATATTTGAGTGCTCCAGGGCTTGAATATGGCTTGCATATATTTATCTACAGGCTCAAAAGCAGAGGAAAGTAAATTGCTTCTCAGAGTAGTGAGGTGGAAAACTTGAGGCATTCAAGAATAAAGGCTTGGTTCAGACGTTATGAGTGTTTACCTCAGTAGGGCGCAACTCTTCTTTTCCATGCGCAAACTGCAGGCTCAGGAAAGAGAAACTAAGGAGAATTTATTAAAGAAAAGGGAAAAGCACGACAAATAAATTTAGTTCCAAATGTTACATCCAAAACCACAGAATACAGCAACAGTCTAACATCACAATAAGCCGAAAAATGGAACTTTCTTCAAGTGCTTATTAATTACTTTTTCCAGTAAATGGGGAATGGAAAGTCCACTAGTTCTTGTAGTCCGATGCCACCACCTTTCTTCAAAGCTATATCCATGCTAAAATTTCTTGCACCTGTGACCTTATCTGTAGTGTTAGGAGTCACTCCCGTGTTGAAGTCCTTGTGATCGAAAGATTTGGACGGAGCACGTGTGTGCTACTATACTCAGGATAAGTAGAAGGAATTCCAATCAACATAATTGACTAGAACCTATTGGAACGGTAATAGTGACCGGTCAACATATTGACTAGTTGAGATCATGAGTCACCTAGCATTACCGAAGGATCTCAGACGGACAATTCCGACCGGTCCATAGGGGCATTGACGGGGTATGTGGAGAAGATGGTCAACGGGGTGTTGACCGACTAAGAAGAGAAGACGGTCAATAGGGTTGATCGGCTGGATATAGAAGTATTGAATAATTGTCATCTCCTAAAAGGCGTACAGTTGACTAACCTGATTGAGTAGTTGAAAGGCGTTATTCTTAGGATGACAATGGGTCAGTCTGCAGAAACATGCATGCGTTGCCTGCTGCAGGGCAGGGCGTGCGCAACCTTTGTAGACCTTGGGAACCGTGCACCAACCACCAAGCCGAGCCGATGGTTGCTCATGTTGTTGGAAGGCGTGTGCATATATATGTATATGTATACTAACTAAAAAAAAAAAGAGGGGGGTAGAGAGAGAGATATAGAGAAGAGAAAGTGTAAAAAAAAAAAGAACAGTGAGTGAAAACAAAGTGTTGAAATTTTTTATTTACTTTTACTCTGTTCTTGTCTTTCGTCTTTGTGGTTTATGTAACCAAAATCTCATACTTAGTAATTTTGTTGTGGACTTGATGTTCCATAATTTTTTCCTTATTTCAAAAGGATTTTCCACGTTAAATAATGATTGTTCATTTCTCTTCTTCTGCTTTCACCGCACTGTGTGCATGTGTTATTCCTGTGCTTTTGTTAGATGGCCGACTGTTCTACTAGCCAACAAGTGGTATCAGAGAGAACGGTTGAGAACTCTGTTTGAATGGCGTCATCGTCTTCAAAGAACTTACCGTTTAGCGTAGAGCAATTCAATGGGTATGATGACTTCATTCTCTCGTAAGAGAAGGTGAAAAATATTCTGACCAGAGAAGAAACAATAAAAGCGCTGAAGAAGAAGGAAGATAAGCTGAAAAATTTATCCATGGAGGAATGGCAAGATAAACGAGATCTTGTAATTTGCACTATTAAGTTATGACTAGCGGATAACACGCATCAGAAAGTCCTTGGCCTAACTGATCCAGCGGAGGTTTGGGAGAAGTTGGAGAGCCGATATAAGTCCAAATCCTTGACAACCAAGTTGCATATAAAGAAACAGTTCTATGGTCTACGGTTGTCAGAAGATAGCAGTTTTAAGAAACATTTGGATGAATTTAATCGGATTGTGACGCAGATGTCCGCCCTTGACGAGGAAATTAAGGAGGAGGACAATGCGCTAGTACTGCTGGCCTCTCTGCTAGCCTCTTATGATCACATCGTCACTACCTTGCTGTTTGGGAAAGATACGCTAAAGTTGGACGAGGTAATTGTTTCTTTGCTTATGAATGAGTCAATGCGGTCATAAGGGACCTTAACATCTTCGCATAATGAAGTGCTTGCGATCGAGTCCAGGGGAAGGAGCAGAGGACACAGTCAGAAGCTTGGAGAGAAAAGACGCAGCAAATTTCAGTTAATGTATCAAAACCTAAAGTGCCATCACTGTGGCTAAAATGGCCACATCAAGAAGCAATACTTTAAGTGGAAGCGTGAAAATGTGGGAAAGGAGAAAGGTGAAAAAGGACGAGGTGAGGACAAGTTCTCAATCTCAATGGTTATAGGAGGCGATCTCTTGTTGACATGTGAAGAGAACGTGGCAAACCTGACGTACGAGGAGTTCGGTTGGGTGGTTGATTCTGATGCCACTTTGCATGCCACGTCTAGAAAGGGATTGTTCATATCCTATACTCTAAGAGACTTTGGAGTGATAAGAATAGGCAACGAAAGAACATCCCAAATTATTGGTAAGTGTGACGTTGTACTAGTTACCAATGATGGGACGAAGTTGTAATTAAAGGATGTCCAACATGTCCCTGACATCCGGCGCAATATTATCTTAGCTGGTCGGTTGGATGATGAATGTTATTGTAACACATTCTGTGAAGGTGAGTGAAAATTGACCAGAGGATCTCTGGTATTGACAAGAGGAAAAAAGTGCTCTAACTTGTACATGATGAAGACGTCCGCAACGGCGAGAGATGTGAATGCTGCAATTAGTAAGGAGTTCGAGGATCTGTGACACAGAAGGTTGGGCCATATGAGTGAACGTGGACCGTATCGTCTGATCAGGGAGGGCCTTATCATCGGAGTAAAAGAGGACGGATTAAGGACGCATCATCACTGTTTGGCCGGCAAACAAAGGAGAGTCTCATTTCATGGAGACTTATCCGCTCCAAAAGCAGAATTGCTCGATCTCGTCCACACAGATATGTGTGGACTACTCAAAGAGAAGTCGTATGGTGGAGCCCAATACTTCGTTTCTTTTATTGACGATTGTTTCAGAAAATTAAAGGTCTACCGACTGAAAACCAATGACCAGATCTTCGGTATATTTGAACAGTTTCGTACTCTCGTTGAGCGTCAGACGAGGAAGAAACTGAAGGCCATCTGAAGTGATAACGGCGGTAAGTACATAGGACCTTTTGATGCCTACTACCGGTCACATGGTATTAGGTATCAGAAAACACCACCAAAGACGCTATAGTTGAACGGAGTAGCTAAGCGAATAAACCGTACACTTTTAGAAAGAGTACGGTGCATGCTTTTCGAAGCTAAGCTACCTGTACACTTCTGTGCCGAAGCATTGAAGACAGCGGCCTACATCATAAATAGGTCACCCAGCAAACTTCTGAAGGGTGAAGTGCCGAAGAAGTTATGGTCGGGTAAGGATCCATCCTATGATCATCTACGAATATTTAGATGTAAAGTCTTTATTCATATCCTAAGAGATGAAAGGACAAAGTTGGAATCAAGGACGATACAGTGCGTCTTTTTTGACTATGGAGAAGATGAGCTGGGCTACAAATTTTATGATTCGGTTGGGAGAAGACTTGCCCGGTCAAGGGACGTGACCTTTGTTGAAAATGAAACGATCGAGGATATTGGCAAGAAAGCCAAGTGTGATGTTAACCAGACGGACAAAGTGAGTATTGAAATTGTCTGTCCAGTATCCCTGAAAGATGAGGACAATGGTCCTGGGGTGGATGAGGACAATGGTGAGACGATCATGGCACCTGATGAAGACCGAGATGAAGTTATCCCTCAATCGGCCGAGGATATTCCTATCAGACGATCCTAACGAAACAAACGGCTATCCGTCCGTCTGTCACCCAGTGAATACGTTATGCTTATTGATACCGGAAAGCTTGAGACTTATAAAGAGGTTATGGAGGACGAGAGTAAGAAGAAATGACTGGAAGCCATGAAGAATGAAATGAGTTCTCTTCATAAGAATCGCACCTTTAATTTAGCCAAATTTCCTAAAGGGAAGAGGGCTCTAAAGAACAAGTGGGTCTTCCGGTTGAAAACGGATGAGAATACCATGAAGCCGAGGTACAAGGCACGACTAGTGATGAAAGGTTTCAGTCAACGGAAAGAAGACGATTTCAATAAGGATTTTGCTCCATGGTAAAGATGTCTTCCATAAGGATTGTGTTGGGTTTGGCAACCACCCGGAATCTAAAAGTGGAACAGATAGATGTCCGGACGGCTTTTTTTTATGGTGAGCTGAAAGAACAAATTTACATAGAACAGTTGGAAGGTTTAAGGTTAAAGGAAAGGAACGACTTGTCTGTTGTCTGAGGAAGAGTCTATATGGATTGAAACTGGTTCCAAGACAGTGGTACAAGAAGTTCGAGTCAGTTATGATTAATAAAGGATACTAGCGGACTACTAGTGATTACTGTGTTTTCTCACAGAAGTTTTTCGAAGATGATTTTGTTATCCTTCTCTTTTACGTGGGCGACATGTTGATCGTTGGACAAAATAGTGCTCGGATAAAGAAACTAAATGAGCAACTTGGGCAATCTTTTGCTATGAAAGACCTCGGACCGGCAAAGCAGATTCTTGGTGTCAGAATTATTCGCGATCGGAAGGTATTCCAACGATTCAATATGGACAAGTCCAAGCCCGTCAGCACTCCACTTGCAAAACACCACCGGCTGAACTGTCGCCAGTGTCCATTCTCGAACGAAGAGAAGGCATACATGAGAGGCGTTCCTTACTCATCAGTTGTAGGAAACCTGATATATGCTCTGATATGCATAAGGCCAGACATAGCACATGTTGTTAGCACAATCAGCCGTAATCTATTTAACCCAGAAAAGGAGCATTGGTTCGCGGTGAAGCGAATCATGAGATCTGAGGAACTTCCAAAAAGTACTTGTGTCTTGGAAGTGATGAGCCTCAATTGGTGGCCTACTCGGATGCTAATCTGGCCGGAGATAGTGACAGTCGCAAGTCCATCTCAGGATACTTAGTAAAGTTTGTTGGAGGTGCAGTTTCCTGACAGTCCAAACTGCAAAAATGCGTTGCCCATTCTACTACTGAAGCTGAGTACATTGCCGTGATAAAAGCTTGTAAAGAGATGTATATGAAGAAGTTCATTCAGGAATTGCGCCTCGAACAGAAAAAGTATGTGGTACTTTGTGATAGCTAGCGTGTCATTCATTTTTACAAGAACTCCTCATTCTATTCTAGATCGAAACATATTAACGTGCAATATCATTGGGTGAGAGACGTGCTTGAAACCGGTCTACTGTCACTGGAAAAGGTCAACACTGAATAAAACGGGGTGGACATGATGACCAAGATTCTACTGAAAGGAAAGAATGAAACTTGCTGCAAGCTGACTGGGCTGATGGACTTAACTTCCTCATAGTCATGGGGGGAAGTTTGTTAGGAGTCACTCCCGTGTAAAAGTCCTTGTGACCGAAAGATTTGGATGGAGCACGTGTGTGCTATTATGCTCAGGATAAGCAAAAAGAATTTCGGTCAACATAGTTGATCGGAACATTCTGAACGGGCAATAGTGACTGATCAATATATTGACTGGTTGAGATCACGAGTCACCTAACATTGCTGAAGGATCTCAGACAGACAACTCCGACCGGTCAACAGGGGCATTGACCAGGCATGTGGGGAAGACGATCAATGAGGT
This sequence comes from Nepenthes mirabilis, assembly GCA_025585075.1. Lineage (NCBI taxonomy): Eukaryota > Viridiplantae > Streptophyta > Magnoliopsida > Caryophyllales > Nepenthaceae > Nepenthes > Nepenthes mirabilis. Next base: position 7,537 of record JAODPA010066999.1, read on the forward strand.
GTTGACCGGCCAAAAAGAGAAGATGGTCAACAGGGTTGACCGGGTGGATATAGAAGTATTGCATGATTGTTATCTTCCAAAAAACGTGCAGTTGACCTATTTGATTAGGTAGTTGGAAGACGTCATTCTTGGAATGACAACAGGTCAATCTGCAGAAACATGCATGTGCCGCTTGCTGCAGGGCAGGGCATGCGCCACCTTTGCAAACCTTGGAAACTGTGCACCAACCACCAAGCTAAGCTGATGGTTGCTCATGTTGCTGAAAGGCGTGTGCATATATATATAAATGTATGCTAACTAAAAAAAAAAAAGAGGGGGCAGAGAGAAATATATAGAGGAGAGAAAGTGTAAAAAGAAAGATAGCAGTAAGTAAAAACAAAGTGTTAAAATTTTTTATTTACTTTTGCTCTGTTCTTCTCTTTCGCCTTTGTGGTTTGTGTAACCAAAATCTCATACTTAGTGATTTTGTTGTGGACTTAGTATCCCATAATTTTTCTCTTATTTCAGAAGGGTTTTTCACGTTAAATATCGATTGTTCATTTCTCTTTTTCTGCTTTCACTGTACTGTGTGCGTGTGTTATTCTTGTACTTTTGTTAGACAGCCGACTGTTCTACTGGCCAACATGCAGAGCTCAAAAATTTTCCATGTAGGATCACAAAATTTTCAACATTGGGCAATGGGCATAACAGCTCCTATAGAAACAGCCGTAAGTCGAAGATGGCAGGTTGTGATGAGATGACACCACAATTTAAGTCCTGAGAAAACCTGATCGGATGCGATAGAGAGGTGGTATTCTCTCCCCATTTCTTTCCTATTTCCACAGTTGTGGGATAATAAAGGTTTTTGGTTTGCTAAACCCTATTCTGGCATCTCCTCACATAAGTTTGTTTTATAATTCAGCATACCAGATAACTCCGGACAATTTGATTTCACAACACAATCTTTCGATAACAGACTCGAGGGAATGTTTTCACAGTCAGCTGCAGTACCATGGAAACTAATTGGATCTTACTCCAATGACAAAGCCTACGTAGATTAAAACATAAGATGAAGACTCGTTTGAGATTCCGCATAAAAGTTAACAATGCTAATCTGAAGCCTTTCAGCTATAGTCTATGTTTTAAAGCAGATCAATGCCATCTATAATAAAGGGAGAAGTGCGAAATTGGTCGGTGACTAATCCCCCCAAGAGAAAAAGAAAAAACAGAGTCACCAACTGAAATTTTTAAGAACTGACCCGGTGAAAATGGCTCTCTTCTCCTATGTAAGCAGCAAAGTAGTCAAGCATAATTAAAGAAATTCACTTTGAGAAAGAAGAGATTGAGAAAGTGACAATCTACCTGGCAGCTGCCACCAAACTGACAAGTTCCAGAAGCCTCCCAAAGCTGACATATCTCCGCCTTACAACCTTCTGATGAATAAGACGAGAATGATGATCCACCTGAATCTGAAGTGGCAGACGGTCTCAACTTTCCACCTCCCGGCGCCACAGACCCAACCAGAATCCCATCCATAACCAACAGATCTCCGTCTATCTTCGCTATTGGCGACAACTGTGGTCTTAAAGACAGCCTCTCCCGGCCTTCTGCAGTCAACGATGGAAAGACTCGCAACGATGACGATCCGCGAGAGCTGAACCCTCCAGTTCCGCTTCCGCTGATGCAACTGCTAACACTGACCGTGCGGTACTGATAATCTGCGACTTGGCGGTTCGGTGGAGTTGCGCCTTCCTTGGACAGCAAGTACCTCGCCAACGGGGAGTCATCTGATGCTGGACGATAACGAGCTCTGATCACTGGAATCCTGCCTCCCAGCGTATTGGTTGGTGCAACGCTGCCGTTTTCTAGTTTTAGGGCTGTTGAATTATCGTTATGACTAGTATTACCGTAGAAGCCTTCCATGAACCCTCAGCGGTCTACCTCTGTAAACCAAAAGATCAAAACTGCGTGATAGACTCACATAGAACTCCAGGGAAATTGTGCTATTGTACAGATGATCAATTTCGATTTTTTTTTTTTGCTTCAAATTTTAAGATAAGTAAAAAATTAAAAAAAAAAATCAGGAGACAGAAGACAGCAAGGTAGGAATTGTACGGAGCCAGAAATGTGAACAGTAACATGAAATGGACTAGAAATGAGATCATGAAAATCTGAAAAGGGAGAGAGCAAGGTAGGGATTGCACAACATCAAATAGATTTGAAACGAGATCAATAAAATTGCAACGATATATCGGTTTCGGAAACAATCAACGCTCCGTACGCGTAGCCAAAAAAGAAAGAGTTCGCAACAAAAAACGGAGCTATCAGACGGCAAATATTCTGTATGGTTATCACCAAATTAAACTTGCGTACTCCGCAATCCGGTTTTTGAAACTACCGATTACGTAAAATTATGTCGAGTTTCAAGATACATTGAAAAATACAAAAAAAAAGAGAGAGAGTGTGCGAGTGAAAAAGGAATCGTGCGAATCAAGAAATGTGGAGAAAGTGATAAAATGCAGAAAATCAAAAGAGACCTGAAATGAGATGATTAGAGTCCATGGAGAGAATTGCAATTACATCCCATTGGAAAAAATCGACAATTCGACAGCCGATACTTTGGAACAAAAATTGTAAACTACATGAAATTGCCGCATTTTATTTCAAATTCGGACGCAACTAAGATGGAAGAAAATTATGATGAGGCCTCTATTTATCGTCAATTTTTTCCGAATGTAATAACAAAGAGTATGCGATCAATTTCAGAGCATCAAAGAGGTTAAAAGCGATTCAAATCGATGCATCAAAGTGACTAATTGTTCAAGGGAATCATACGCAAGTATCATTGATGATAAGAAGCGAATGAATACAATTGCTTACCTGAGGCCTATAAACGCTTGAACCGTTGCTCCAGCATGAAAGTATGACAGAGATCAATAAAGAAATCTCCAACCAACACAACCTACAGATGCAAATACTCGTGCTTGCAGGCGTTAAACAAGGGAGTAAATCGATCCAAGTAGTGGACGACTTAGGATCATGTGTTGGGATTTTCCGCTAACGGAACACGCACATACCGATGCAACAAAAACAAACCCTCGAATTTTTTATTAATCATCTGTGAGCATAGGAAATCAAATTATTAACCAAATTTATACAAATTATACAATAATAATTAATTTATAAAATCCTCCTTTTAACTACGAATG
>JAODPA010067000.1:0-10724 GCA_025585075.1 Nepenthes mirabilis
ATTCTATAGAATTTATCTAATTAAATTGAAAGAAGAAATATAAGTTGGTGAAATAGTTGATATAAATTAATGGTTCATACAGACAAAAATTTTAAATTTGATAGCAGAGTTAAAGCTAGCAAAATAAATACTCTCATAGAAAGTAACTCTTGACTTTAAAAGAAGTCGACATCGTATTTCTCGCAACTTCCAGATAAAACGATTATATGTTAGGTTTGATAGGTCCCATAAAATTAATCTTGACAAAGACTTAATTAAAGAGATGAGCTAGTCCTAGGCTTCTACCTCAATTAGGATTTGAGTATTTGACACTTCAATTTTAATTAATTAATAGATTCAAGTCTCACTATAACTTCATTTTTTAGGTACCGACATTATAAATCATAGAAATAGAAAAAAAATTGGAAGCAATTAGAGTATATTTGGTGGCCGTGTTGAAAATTTCATGTTAAGTTTAATTAAATTACTTGCAAAATTATCTCAAAAATACTTTTAAAAAGCTATAAACTTGATGGGTATTATTACTAAAGGCCCATGAGGAAGAATCCACCTAGGAATTTGGCCCATAAAATATAGAAGTCCAATTGACACATACAGCCAAAATCAGTGGACGCATCCGTTGGCCTTGTCAGAGTGGTTTGCCCTGTGAAGGAAGACAGAATCAATAGTCAAAGCGGTTTCTTTTTCTTATCTTGATTCAACGATCTCGAACGCCGGTTGGAACTATCAGTTGAGCAGCATCTTATTTACTTGGCGGTTTTTTAAGTGATTGACTTTTTCTGTCAACCGCTTCCTAACTTCTATAAAAACCTCTTCTTTCCAACAGAAATGTGGAGGACAATGACGACGCTCATCCAAACTAAGGGCAAATTAAAGACACTCAGAGCGTACACTCTCTCTCATTAAAATGCTTTCAGAAAAGTACAAACCACAAACAAAATTATTTTAGTAGATATCTTCACTTGCATACTCCTATTTCTCTCCTTAAAGGAAAATATTGATTTGAGCAATGAAAAATATATCAAGAAGTGAGTCTCATCAATCCTTTAACCGTATTTTGTTATATTGTACAAGATTTAGATTAAGATCGTATGGGGATTGGACTCGTTTCAGATCTGACGGACAAATCTTGACTCCTTAATCTGTACTATAATTCAAATCCAAGGACGTATCATTGGCGCTTTGTGAAAAACGATAAAAAAGTCTGACTACCACATTCCAATAAAAGCCAACATGGTTAACACACGAGTACAAATCAATGCACCAGTCAGAGATGCCACCTCATGTGGCAATTGCCCTCCCAGGGGCAATCGGGTCGATGATCATTCTAAGGCCTATGTATGGGAACCTACGATGAGAATGAACAATATCTCCAAAGCCGTCCAGACTATTTATACACGATTTGATGAGCGGTCGAAGGGGGCATCATCTTCCACCTCCGAGATAGCAACTTCCAAGCGAAGGAAGAGGAGAAGGAAGTGCCCGACTGATAAGGACTGACCACCGGAAGACATTGGAACTCAAGCTGCCTCGACCAACAAAATCTCAACACGCTTGGAGGGTCATCTGAGCTATAGGACTCGAGAGGATATTCTTGAGAGGCAAAATCCTCGTTATTCCCATAACGATAGAGAGCCCTCGTACCAAATAGGAGCCTCACACAATGCATGCCCTCCGAAGATTGTGAGCCATCCAACCTCTCAGGCCATACAGAATCTTTTAGAATTGAAGATCCTCTTGAATGATAAGATGATGGTTGCTCCTCTTCAAATGGAGGAAAAACTTAAAAAATATAGAAGCACATTTGTAGAAAAGACGCCAGAGGACAAGCCACAAACTTGCGGAGATCTCCATTCACGATGGAGATCCAAACACATTTGCTCCCTCATAAGTTCAAGATGCCGACCCTAAATTCCTACGATTGAAGTACTAATTCGATAAACCATCTAAATTATTTCTATACTCTCCTGAGCTTTCAAGACTTGGATGAGGCAGTAATGTGTCTGTACTTCTCCTTGATCCTCAAAGGGGATGTCTGAGTATGGTTCTACCAGTTTTATCCAAACTTAATTTGGATGTCCTAGGATTTGGCCGATGACTTTTTGTCCAAATTCTCCTCTAGTTGGAGGGAGGAGTGACAACCATGGCATCTGGCCCTGGTCAAGTAAAGGCCAAATAAAAGTTTGAAGAAGTTATTGGATAGGTTCACAATCGATGCCAAAAACATATCCAAGCACACCGATGATCTGAAGCTGAGTGCTGTCATATCGACCTTGAAGTTTGGGAACTTCTTCAAGTATCTAGCCTATAATGAACCGTAAACTTTTAGAGAGGCCAAGACCATCCCTCGAGCTTATATAGCGGTCGAAGAGTCCAATGAAACAAAACGGCCAAACTGAGTGGACCAATTCTACTAGAGGACAGTGAAAGGAAAGAGGAAAAACATGGACTACGTAGGTTCCCGAGAACCAAGGAAGTAACAGAAGTCCGAATCGATAGCACGAAGGGGTTCAGGCCTCTAGATTTAACTCCTTTGAACGACTCTCATACCAATATCCTAATTTAGATTCGAGATGAAAAGTTCTTTAAATGGCTGAAGGTATTGAAGAACCTAGATGGAGGTGACCAATTAAAGTATTGTCACTACTATCAGTATGGGGGCCATAGTATTGAAGACTGTTAGACGCTATAAAAAAAGTAAAGAGTTAATCAATAAAGGACACCTCACTCATTTGCTGCAAAGACCCAGACAGATTTCTGGAGGAGTAGTTGGGGATGAGGCCAACCAGTTAAGAAATCGAGTGGCAGTTGGGGTCGTGAAAATGATTATAGCATGTCCATCATGGGATGACATTCCGAAGAGCTCAAGAATGGCTACTAGCCACAAGAATCCAAGGGTAGGCGTTCGGGGTGATATCCTTAGTTTTAGTAATGAAGATATAACACACGTAACTTTTTCACATTTTGATCTCTTGGTTGTATCTTCGATCGTCTCTGATGGTAATTTAGACTATCAGTTGAAACGAGTTCTTATTGATAATGAAAGTTTAAAAAATTTATTTTATCTTGATACGTACTTTAAATTGAAATTAAAAAGAAGTCAAATAAAAACCACCAAGGGACCCCTATATGGATTGGATAACGAACCGGTACCTGTTCAAGGGATCGTCAAGTTTGAAGTTATGCTGGGTACCTATCCGAGGATAGCCATCAAGATGCTTTCTTTCTTGGTAGTAGACTTTTCCTCGGTCAATAACGTCATTCTCGGACGTCCTTGTTTAACGGCTTTTGGGGCAGTGATTTTGATCTCGCATTTGAAGATGAAGTTTCCGACTCCATACAGCATACGAGAAGTCCTTGGTGACCAGATGACCGACGGACATGTTACTTGTCCCAGACCACTCAGACACCCACCGGTCAATCAATAGATGACCTCGACTTCCGTGATGAGATCACTTTATTGCAAGCTTAATCTGGAGAATCTACAAATCAAATCCTTTTAGACCCCAATGATTCAGAAAAGTATGTTCAAATAGAAAGTTTTCTGTCAGATCCCCTCTGCAGCCAACTTATCGGTTTTCTTCGACAGAATTTTGACGTTTTTATCTAGGCACCTAGCAACATGCCAGAAATATCGACTGATGCAAAGCTCCATAAACTCGGCTTAGATTTCGGTCACAAACCTGTCTGACAAAAATAAAGGAATCATTCGGTTAAGAAACTGGTTGTTATTCATGAGGAGGTAAAGAAACTACTCGACGCTGGATTCATTAGGGAGGTTCAATATTTAAACTGGTTGTCTAATGTGATCATGGTCAAGCATAGTAACGAAAAGTGGAGAATGTGCGTTAATTTCTTTGATATCAACAAAGTATGTTATAAGGAGAGCCTTCCATTACCGAGGATTGATCTGCTTATAAACTCAATGTCTGGACACAAATTGTTAAGTTTCATGGACTTATATTCAGGCTACAACTAGATTCAGATGAGCCCAGAGGATGAAGAATACACGTCCTTTATGACTGACTAAGGGATATACTATTATAAAGTTATACTCTTCAAACTAAAGAATACCGGAGCCACCTACCAGTGACTCATTAACAAAATATTCGAGGCCTAGATCAGATGAAATATATAAGTGTATGTGGACGACATGTTCGTCAAGAGTAGGGTGATTGACGACCATATTCGCGATCTAAATGAGGCGTTCAATGTCCTTCGGGCACACCAGATAAAGCTCAACCTGATAAAATGTATATTCGGAATGACCTTGAAAAAATTTTTAGATTTCATTGTTTCACATCGAGAAATTAAAGTAAACCCTGAGAAGATAAAGACAATCCTTAACATGAACCCACCTTGAATTATGAAAGAAGTCCAGAAGTTGATCGGAAGGTTGGCAACACTCTATCGCTTCTTGGCTAAGTTAACCAAGAAGTATTTGCCTTTCTTCAAAGCTTTGAGGGGAATGAAGGCGGCCGATTTCCAATGGACGATCCAATGCGAAGCTGTATTTCAAGAGTTTAAGGAATATTTCTCGAACCCTCCACTTCTAACTTCCTCTCAAGAAGGCGAGTAGTTGTATTTATATCTTGTTGTATCCAATACAACCATGAGCTCGGTCCTAATTCAACAACAGTTTGATGAGCAGCAGCCTGTGTACTATGTAAGCAAGATCTTGACCAACTAAGAGACCCAATATTCTCACGTGGAAAGGATAGCTTTGGTGTTTATGTATTCTACCTGAAAATTCTGACCGTATTTTCAAGCATATAAAATTATTGTCCTAACGAACTAGCCATTAAAAAGAATATTGTAGAGGCCAGACATGTCAGGATGACTTGTCAAGTAGGCCATTAAGTTAAGTGAGTTCGACATGGAGTTTCGACTGATGCTAGCCTTAAAAGGCCAGGCCTTGCAGACTTTATTGTTGAAACAATGACTACAACTCTGAAAATCCTCAACCTTACTGAAGCCGACGGTCAGCAAAACACTCCAACATAGACTTTGCACATGGACGGTTCTTTAATGCAAATAGGTTGTGGTGTCGGTGTGGTCCTGAGAACTCTTGATGGTTCAGAGATAAAATATTCAATGACTCTCTAATTTTCAACAACCGATAATGTCGTAGAGTATGAGGTGTTACTTGCCGGACTCAAGTTGGCCAAAGAGTGTTCGGCCAAAAATTTAATCATCTACAGTGACTCAAAACGAGTAATTAATCAGGTCCGAGAAAATTTTTGGATTTGCAACTAGCACCTTTGCAAGTATCTCTTAAAACTCTGAGGTTTGACTTTAACATTTGATAATGTGGAGAAGATCTACATTCTGAGATAAAAGAATGGGAAAGCCGACCGACTAGCAAGGGCTGCGGCGACCGGGGACCCTGAGCAATATGCATGAGAAATACGTGAAGTCCTCGAAATCTCCCATATAGACAACCCAAAGTTAGAAATATGGAGATAGCTGATGCCGACAGTTGAATGGCTCCCTACATGAGATATTTGTCTGACAACACATTACCAGAGAACTCAAATGAGGCCAAGAGCGTGAAAAAGACACTAGGCTGGTACACCATTGTGGATGGAAAGTTGTATCAACGTGGGTACTCCGTCTGATACCTATGGTGTCTCATGCCAAAAAAGGCTGACTACGTGCTTAGAGTGGTACATGTTGGCATCCGTGGATATTTAGGGTAAAAACCTTGATTTCTAGCTCATAAGATAATGATATTATTGGTCCACTATGAAGCACGACACCATGGACTTCATACAAAAATGTAAGAATTGTCAGGTGCATGCAAACCTTACCCATCAGCCATACATAGAGCTCTGAGCTCTGCAGTCGTTTTGGCCATTTGGACGATGGGGGCTTGATATCCTCGAACCCCTTCTAGTTGCGTCCAGGTAAAGGAAGTTCAAGATCATCGAAATTGACTATTTTACAAAATGGGTCAAGGTTGTCCCACAGGCTCAGATCACTGAGGAGAATGGAATCGAGTTCGTTCGACAGAGAATCGTGTGCAGATTTGACATCCCCGAAGTCACAGTGACCGACAATGAGACTCAGTTCACTAGCAAGCGGTTCACGAAATATTGTGCTAACTTGAGGATAAGGTTAGTTCACATATTCGTTGCCTACCCGCAAACCAATGGACAAATAGAGGTTATCAACCGCATAATAATGCACGGTTTGAAGACAAAGCTTGAAAGTGTAGGGGGCTTGGGGGTGGACAAGTTGCCATCTATCTTATAGTCACACAGGATAACACATAAAGAGCCGATCCAAGAGACACCCTTTAGTCTATACTATGAGATTAATGCTGTCATACCAATAGAGGTCAGATTGCCCAATCTCTAGGTTGAATGTTTTGACTTGCTGAACAACCCATAAAGGCTCTGAGAGAATCTTGATCTACTTGAAAAAAATCTGAGACTTGACACGATTGCGAACGGTGACTTATCGGTAAAGGATTGTTAGATACTACAATAAGAATGTGAGAGTGCGCCAATTTAAAGTTGGAGATTTAATGTTACAAAGCATTGAAGTCACTGATAAGAATATTGATCGGAATAAGTTCTCATCTAATTGGGAGAGATTGTCTTGATCTTGACCATTTTAAAAAATGAGACGTATAAGTTACACACCTAAAACGGCAAATTTGTCCTTCGAATTTGGAATGCCTCTCACCTCAAAAAATACTATCAATGAATGTACATGTGGTCAGGTAAGACTAACTTGCATCATTTTGAGTGCTTGTAAATTTTATGACATTTTATTAATAAAATAATTATTTATTATTTGTACATATGAATGCTTGTTTGTTATTTCTTGAATTTGTATGACCTAAGCTACCCCTAAATTAGGTGAGTTCGGTTCACCTACCCCTCGAGCCACATTTGGTGGTCAATAAAACTTGGTCACGTTACTGAGTGGTTCGAACGAGATCAAATTGTTAAAACTTGGTTATGAAACCAAGTGGCCTTGATGAGGCCAAAGATTAAAAAATTTAGCGGGCTTTCTTAAAGCACGAATGCAAAGACCTTCAAAGTAGCGTCGTCAACTAGCCAAGGTCCAAAAAATTTAAGTTAGACACACAAAAACTCTAATAACCTCTGGCATGTCTGAGGGATAGAAGCCATATGTGGACAACGATTTAAGTAATCTCAAAAACCTGGCATTCAAGCCTATAGGGCATAGTCAACTTATATATATATGTGTGTGTGTGTGTGTATAAGTATGAATAACAAAGAGAAAGAGAAAGACTAATTGACACAATGATGAAAAATTTTATTTTATTATAAAAAATTACTAGTACAGTTACAAATATGATAAAGAATAAAAAATACAAGTATTTATTCCGGAGAAAGACGAGGCTACAAAGTCTCCGGTAGATGCTCCCAAGAGTCCATATCGTCTTTGGGACGATACAACACATTTGTGCTATGTCATGCGCTAGCTTTTTTAGGATGAAGTATGGAAATTGGAATACTAGGAACCATTATTTTGATAATGTGTCGATAGAGGCTGATACCGTCCCAATATCTACGTTCCATGACCCATTTGATGTCATCCGAGCTAATAGACACTCGAAACTCACTCTCTAGCCTAAAGTTTCGGTCTCGAGGAGGGCATATTTCTACTTCATCTTAGATAACTCGCGTTCAAGTTAGAAAATACGCTCCTCTGAAGCCAATAACTTTTCTTTTTCAATATAATCCTGAGCAAGGCGGTCGATAGCGAAGATAAGACGATGGGCCAGTTCTTAAAGTTGTAAAGAAAATAATAAGTCAGAGATTTTAAAAAAAGTAATAAAAAAACTAATGAAAGGTTTGACTAATACTTCAGAGATAGAAGAACTCTATGAAGGAGCATCACTTGTAGGAACCTCTAAAGCCTCGTGGACCTCGGGCTCTGTTGCGGCCACCTTATTGGCTCATCCAGCAAAAACATCCCCCTTGGCCTCAAGTGTTAGGGGCTCAAAACCAGATGTTCAAACTACTACTTTTGGAGCTACTTTCAGCTCGGCCTCGGATGTGGGGGCCTCTAAAAGATGCACATCTGTCGCCATGACTCTTCCCTCGGCCTCATCTTTGACTTTGGCCTCGAGCATTGGGGGTCGGGAGAAGGTACCTTAACAATATTAGTGTAAAACTCTGGAGTGACCACCTTAAGAATGCTGGCCATCAAGAACTCAATTAGAGGCACCTCCTCGACCTCCACAAAGTAAGTCTCACTGATCTATGAGGCACCCTCGACAAAGCTGGTAGGAATATCGGGTAGGGGCTTCTCAGACAACGGTGGCAAAACAATCGACACCCCAAATGAAGTAAGTGTCGGAGCGGGGATCGGAACATCTTTGGCTTCAACCTCAGTAGTAGACTCCAAAGGCTTGCAACTTTCATGTAGCTTGATGGCCCTAGAAGTTTGGGCTAGGGAGGGTGTAGATGTTGGGTCTATCCTCACCGATGGCCTCTTCCTTCTTATTAGTTGATCGATGGTGGCTTCGTCTTCAAAGGAGGACCTGGTCAAGGCCTCTTTGCACTCGAACATTTAGACCGATGGCTCTTTATTTGAAGAGGCCTTTGTTTCCTCTTATGTTTTTTTTTGTGAACTGACAGGGCAGGAGAAGCATTCGACCCCTCCACTACATGCTCCCATTTGGCCTGAGTAAGAGACACAGCCAATGGTCATCGATTCTTTTTATTTTCATTAAAGGAGCTGACCTTTTCATTAAAAAGATCTATCAAGGCCTTGGCCGACTCTTTCTCATAGTCAATTATTTTAATATAAAAAAATAAAGAGACAGGGCCCCATTCGTTATAGAGCTCCCATCCAGAGTGAATCGCCAAATAAAAGAATAGGTCCTTCCATCTCTTTGTTGAGTCAAAGTTTTCTCCACTTATCTCAAAATTAGGTTGTGGAGAGACTAAAATCCGGTTAGCTCCATGGTGAAAGCTAAATATAACTTTCACCACCTTGGTGTCCAAATTAGGCCGTGAATGCGACTAAAGATATACAAGAAAACTAAATATTTGATTGCGTTAGGTTGCAGTCTAGCGACCGAAATATGGAGGGCCGCCATTATTCTGTACAACTCTAATGCCAGAGAAAATTAGAGACCTCCTTTCAAATGAATCTCATAGACAGTGATGCAACCTTATGGTGGAGAAGAGGCTCTACCATTGACTCGAGGTAGGAGATACACCAACGAGCTCAGAATCTTTATACTGAGCTCGGAGGCAGTCAACATCGCCGGAGTAAGGACCAATTAAATATCGTTGACGCTGGAACTATTGACGAAGAAGGATTTTAGAGATGAAGAAGACAACGGAAGGATTTTGAAAAAGAGCGAAGAAATATAGGGTTTTAGAAATGTGGAATTGAAGGATCTGGGCCTATTTATAGCCGAGGCATGTGAGTCGAAATGATGCTATTAAGGTAAAAATTCAAAAAGACGCGTCTCATCATGATAGTGATACATGTCGACACCCTATAGGCTCTGCAACACGTCAAATCACTTGAAGTCAGTAATGATGACTGGTGTGTTTCCAAGAACGACACGGGATTCAAAAGGCTTACATTTAATGTTACTACTGATGGCATGGGTAGAGTCCCCCAGATTGATAGTCCTCGTTTGATAAAGCTCTTTGGATTGAAAGTCCTCGTCTAGTCAGCCAACGAAATCCATCAGGCTAAGAGCACAGGTTCGAACAAATGAATGCCCTCGGACTTCATACCATAAGGTTGAATTTCAAACCTTCTGATATGGGGGCTAGTGATGGGTATTGTTGCTAACGGCCCATGAGGAAGAATCTACCTAGGAATTCGGCCCATAAAATATGGAGATCCAGTCGGCCTATATAGCCAAAATTAGTGGACACATCTGTTGGCCTTGTCCGAGCGATTTGTCCCATTAAGGAAGATGGAACCAACGGCCGAAGCGGTTTCTCTCTTATCTTGATTCAACGGTCTCGGACGCTAATTAGAACCGTTAGTTGAGCGACATCTTATCTACATGACGGTTTTTTAGGCAGTTGACAGGAAAAGTTAACCGTCGCCTAACTTCTAGAAAAACCTCTCCTTTCCAATAGGATGGAGGAGGACGGCGACGACGTTCAACCAAAATAAAGGCAAATTAAAGACGCTCAGAGTACATACTCTCTCTCATTAAGACACTTTTAAAAAAGCGCAAACCACAAATAAAATTATTTTAACAAGTATCTTTACTTGCATACTTTTATTTCTCTCCTCAAAGAAAAATACTAACTTGAGCGTTGGAGGATATATCGGGGAGTGAGTTTCGTCAATCATTTAACTATATTCTATTATACCGCACAGGATTCTGATTAAGACCGTATGGAGACTGGACCCGCTTCAGACTCGACAGACAAATCTTAGCTCCATAATCCATATTATAATTCGGATCTGAAGACACATTAAAGCTATATAAGAAAAGATATTTTATTTTTTTAATTTAAAGTTCTCTAATTTTATTCTCAATTTTATTGCCGTTGATAATTTCGTGTTTTACAAAATTTAAGTTAGGTTAATTAACTCTAACTCAATTATTAATGCACATGTGAAGTCAAAAGCTATTAAAGTTCTAGAAAAGTCTACAACAAATATTTTTTAAATTTTCACATATGATAATTTGAGTAAGGTTTTCTTATATAGCAAAACTAGTGATAAAATAGTAATTAACAATAAACCCAGAATAAAAA
>JAODPA010067001.1:0-10725 GCA_025585075.1 Nepenthes mirabilis
TATATATATTGGTTAAGCTCGAGTTATCGAAAAATCAAGCCAAAAAAGCCAAGGGCTGGTTTGACTCACGGAGTTGAGCATAACTTAAACAAGTACCCAACGGACAAAAATAGATTGATTATGGGGTGGAGTAGCTCCATTCATTTGACAGCTCCAGGTTTGGTTAAGAGTGCACAAGCACTTACCAACATTTAAGAACAAAAGGCACAAGAGAACTCTCAACATCGGTCGGTTAGAGCAAATTTTGCAATCAACTCGGCAACAGCTCCCGGATTCTCCACGTGAGGGATGTGGCCGCAATCCGGTATTTGACGCAGCGTTGCATCTTGCAGATCACAATGCAATCTCTGCGTTTAAAATCCAAGGACCGTGTGATTATCGGAGTAGTACATGAAAGATCAACTCGACATAGTTTAGAAGTTGCAAGCAGAAGGACAAATTATGGCTTCAAAAATTTCCTTTGCCATACTCACGACCCGTTTCTTATGGTCGACTCCGGACAAGGGGTAACTTTAATAACATATTCGGACTTGGCTTGACTCTTTTTATATTACAAATGAGTTTGAACTGAGCTCAAGCCGTATTGTACTAACTTGGGCTCAGCTTTGTAAAGGGGATAGGCTCGAGCTTGGTTTGTTTATAAACAATCGAGTCAAACTTGAGTTGAGGGTTTTCTATGTATAAACGAACCAAAGTGAGCCAAATCAACCAGAGCAAAGCTTATTTATCAGACAGAACTCATAAACAAGCCAAACTAAAGCTCTCAACCGATTTTATAATAATGCTTTAAACTAGTTGACATGAATTTATTAGATGAGTAAATTCAATTATTAGTTTTTCAATGAATCTATTCATGAGTCTATAAGCATGTTCGTTCGTGATTCTAGTCATGAACCCATACGCAAGCTTAACCAGTTATTCACTAGCCTAAATAAAAAAAGCTTAGTCAGGCACAGGCGTCATTTGTTTTCACAAGTAAACAAGTTTGACTAAGCCTTATCAAGCCAAGTTTTCGAGTTGTTCATGAATGGCTTCGCTTATTTGCAGCCCTATCATAACAACCGGTTCTCTAGAGGAAGCATGGAGAGGAATGCAATTCCCAAAACGGTGAAAGCAAAGCCACAAGTCGATCGCCCTCTACATATGCAGGGCTCACCCTTGTGTGTCTTACTGACAGGCTATCGAGTCATATGAAAAACTATCTTAGAACAAGTAGATCTTGAGAAGTGTTCTTACCACTGCTAGCTTATTGCTGATAATTTTGTCATCTTCACCCCATATTATAAGTGTCTTCTGCTTCACCTGTGGAAAAAAAAAGTATCTCATCATTTTGTCATCTTCACTTGTTTAATATTTAACAATAAATGAAAAGTCCAATTAAGTCATTGAGTTAATAAAGAAAATAAAGAAGAGTTGTATGTATTGGTATTGATCCCGGCTATTTCAATATCAGATAATATATATCAGCATTGAATATAATGAAATAAAAAAATTTTCTAAAAATCATATGATGATGGGTCATATTGACTAATATATCAGCCAATTATTAGGTATATCAGTTGATGATTTTAAATATCGGCCAATATCGTATCGATATAGCAACATATCATGATATTTTTACATTATTAAAAGATATCGGTATTAGGGATACACTTCAACCAATATTTAAATCTAGGATGCTCATACAAAAACCTTTCGGAAGATTATCATTTAGGCGTGATGAGAGTCCACTGTTGAGCATATGACGTGGTTGCAGCTTCAAAACATTTATACTAATCCCTTTTCTTCCTTGCTCTCTTCACTTTTCCCTTCTCCTTTTCTTCCTCCCTTCTCCACCCCTCAAACAACAAGACCGAAACTTAACTCTTTTTTTTGGTCTTAGATGATATCGATAATTTCTAAGCTGACCTGTGTTATCAGTGACGTGACATTATAACCGCCGCTGATCATGAAATCTACAGTTGCATCGGCCCACCAAGGCAAGAGGCAATGCAAGCGATCCACCTGTTGGAGCACACGGGATGCCAACATATACCATTAATCTTAAGCTGTTACATGAATTCGAAAACCTGAAATTATTAAGTGAAGAGGAGACTTACGTTCGTCCAATCCAAGTTAGTACTCAAGGATATGCCATTGAAAGCTACTTTGTTGACACACAGCCGAAGTGGGATGCTTTTTAACAGAGCAACCTAGCCAAAGATAATGATCATGGTTTGTTTACTACTCAGTATTGTGCACTCATTAATGTGAAGCTTCAGAAATAAAATACAACACCCACAGACATTGAAACAATGCTCAATTGATTTTTTAGGTCTCAGGTAAGAAAATAGGTTACCAATGAAACTTCAACTAAATAAACGAAAGGGAAGGTAAGGAAAACAAAAGTAGCTATTAGATCCACTATATTTTATAGATCAGAATGTCATGTAATCAGCTAACATGTAGAAACTAAATATTATAGATATGATAATATTAAGTTTCTACATGTTAGCTGATTACATGACATTCTGATCTATAAAATATAGTGGATCTAATAGCTACTTTTGTTTTCCTTACCTTCCCTTTCGTTTATTTAGTNAGTTGTATACTTAAATTGTAGACCAATTGAAGCACTTACGGAAAAAAATATGAGTTAGTTATCGTTGGAGGGAAGAAAAAAAAAGACAAGCCTAAGAAAATTTGCAGTATTGTGACAAAAAATAATTGTTTATATTCTTACAAGACATTGCACTAAAGCAAGGAAAATGATGAAATTAGATTTATATAACCGATTCTACTCAGTGGGACTTTAGGCTATGTTGTAAGTCATTTTGAAGGCGAGAAAAGCTAAAAAAGAGCAATAATTCAAAGAATACTACTAGAGGCAACACTTACAGCAGCATATGCAACTACCCTGGGTAACGTGGCCAGCTTTCCAGTGCCTTCTGCATATACACTCGCATCAATCAAAACCAGCTTGCTCACCTGATAGAATATGAAGTGAGAAAAGCTTACAAAGCCTCTACATAATCTAATCACAGCAGCATATGTCTAGATCGAATTAATCAACTCTCTGAAAGGATGAAATAATTACAGTTTCTGGATGGTTAACGGCAAAGTCAATTGCAACAGCTGCGCCAAGACTCGGTCCAACAAGTATCATTGGCCTTCTGATGTACGATTTCCAGAGCTGTCATAGTTATGGTTCAAGCACAAGGCAGTAATTAACTGGTGGAAAAAAGCTCACAAACTCGGCAAATAGATTCGGTCTGCCATTTAACTGTTGACATGTCCAAAGAAACCTAACTTTCAATTGATAATTACATAATATCCTGGGTGGTTAAAGTGGTTGATTCAACCAAAATCTAAGTCTTCTATAATGCTGAAATATGCATTCATGGTGGGCTTATTGAGTTACTGCAAACATGTCATAATCAAAGCACATGCCATGGAAAAATATCTTGAAATAATGAGGGCTTTAGGTACCTGATATAAGTGATCACGCTTTGATGCCACATCACAGAATGGGAGCCTTTCTAATAGACGAATGAAGTCAAGAAAAAGGGGACATAGTTACAAAAACAGAATCTAGGGAAGACAGTGGTGATAATTATAACAGAGAACGGAAATCAAAGCTCAGAGTTCTGAAAAAAATCATGCATGACATACCTAAATCAGAAAATCCCCAGCCAAGAACGTCGACAGCCCAGATATCAAGACCAGCATCTTCAAGCAAGGGATAAGCATATCTCCATTCTAAACAGGAACTGAAGAATAAATGTAAATTACCTCTGGTGACATTAAGTACCAATGTTTTCATTGTAAATAGACCGTTTCAGATAAAATGCTGACCTATCAAATCCATGAAGGAGGACAACTGGATTGGTGATCCCAGGTAATGATGGCCTCACGCAACTGCTCATTATACATCTGTCTGAAAGTGTAACCTGCCATGCCATTTAAAGGACTAAAATTTCTCTGTAAACATTCGCTGGCCTACACAATTTGTAACTTGGCTTCCACATGACAAGCTCTTAAAACGACAATCGCACCACAGAAGCAGTATAGCCAGTGCTAGTGTGAATTTTGATGTATCCTTAATTGATTGGTACACTCGTATGCTTCAAAGATTCAGTATGCCTTTTCCTTGATCGTTTATAAAGGCTACTAAAGTTATTTTTGGAATTTAATTTACAGAAAATAATACAGTTTTCATAGATTGCATGTGCCATCCTTGAATAAGGGCACAGCTAATCTTTCTTTATCATTAGGTTTCCACTGGATTCTTATCCAGAGAGACCATCTTAAATACACTCTTACAATACAATGGCTGTACTACCATGAAACCCTGAATTGCCAAGCAAAAGGTTTGCACATTTAGGGCAGGCTTTTTAAGTGATGTCCAAATGGTTAGAACTAAAAGAAATGTTCCGCACAGAGAAACGGAGAGAATTTGTCTACCTTAGCACATCAATGGTAAAATTATGGCGGAATTGATTCACTGTTGTACATAGAGGTGGAAAAACAAGCAACGGAATCTTGAATTCCAATATCTTAATGAAGAAATGAGGAGAAGGTCCTAAGGTTCTTCATCCTTTCAACCTGAAGCATTGATCTCCTAGACTTGGGGAAGGGATCCCAGAATTGTGATAAGAGCCGGAGTAATTTAAAGTGAGGTTATCAAAACCTTGAGTGCCATTATTATGACAAAAATGACCACATCAAGAAACACTATTATAAGTGGAAACCCGAAAACAAGGATGGTGGCGAGAAGAGAGACAAGGGAGCTAAATATGATGAGAGAGCTTCCAATGCTACCAAGTCTGATCTTCTTGTCCTATGTGGAAAAAATGTAGCCAACATGGCCGACCATGAGATAAGTTTGAAGATTAATAATGGTACATCACTCCATGTAATGTTAAGGAGAGAATTATTCACATCTTATACTCTGGCTTTCAGGGTATTAAAAATAGGTAATGCCAACTTGTCACGAATTATAAGTTGTACTGATGTGTGTTTAACTACCAATAAGGGCATAAAGTGGATCTTGAGGGATATTCAACATGTCCTGGATATTCGGTTGGATCTTATTTTGGCCGATAAGCTCGAAGATGAGGAGTTTTACAACAATTTTTACAAGGGCTTGTTGAAGCCTACTAGAGACTCTTTAGTGGTAGCACGTGGAAAAAAAATTTCTAATTTGTACGTGTTGCAATTTTTGATCTTAAATGGAAATGTAAATGTGGCTAAGGGAGACAAATCTATTGAATTTTGGCATAAGCAACTTAGCCATATGAACGAGAAAGGGCTCAACCGTTTAGAGAAAAAAAATCTCCTTTTAGATGTAAAGGAGGCAAACTTGAAGATGTGTTCTCATTGTATGGTCAGAAAGCAATGGTGAATTTCATTTTATGAAACTCATCTTCATCAAAAGCAGATTTTCTTGAACTCGCGCATACTAACATATGTTGTTCTCTTAAAGTAAAACTCCCAGTGACACACTTTATTTCATAACCTTTATTGATAATTATTCTAGAAAACTGTAGGTGTATCCCTTAAAGACAAATGATCAAGTATTTGATGTTTTCAAGTAATTTTATGCCTTTGCTAAAAGGCAAGTGGAGAAGTTAAAGTTTGTTCATGCTGACAACAGAGGAAAGTATGCCAAGCCATTTGAGGCATATAATCATTCACATGAGATTCGAAACCAAAAGACCCCACCTAAGACACCACAACTAAACGGTGTAGCTAAGAGGATAGATTGTGCGTTGACCAAGAGAGTTTAATGTGTACTTTTAGAAGCAAAGCTTTCCAGTTTATTTTATGGGAAGCCTTGAATGTCGTGACTGGTATAATCAATCTCTCTTCGAACAATCTCCTAAATGGTGATACACTCAATAAAGTGTGGTTCAGAAAGGAGGTATCTGTGTACGTGTTATGGTGCAAATCCTTTTTCTATGTCTCAATGTATGAAAGGTCTAAGCTTGATAAAAAGATACGACAATGTATTTTTCTTGGATATGGGGAAGATTAATTTGGCTACCTTTTCTATGATTCGATTAGGAAGCATGTGAGATCTAGAGATGTTGTGTTCGTTAAGGATAAGACCATTGAGGAAATCAATAAAATAGAGAAGACAATCTCCTATGATAATGATCATTTTTGTGATATGGATCCTACGTCATTCATGGTGATGTGAATTCCGGTTGATGATGATGCTCAGGGTGATCGTGGAGGTGATGAAGACTATGATATTCCCACCTTTAATTAGGTAGACAATGGTGATGATGATAGTCATGATAATGTTTATTATAAAGCTCCCGAGCCGACATAGACTATCCCACTTTGACGATCCATGAGAGATCAATGTCATTTCATATGCTATCGGCCGATGAGTATGCGTTATTTATTGATGACAAAGAGTGCAAATGCTTTGATTAAGTCGTGTTATGGAGGACAACCACAACACAGAGTGGATGGATGTTATACAAAATAAGAAGAAATCTTTGCATGAGAATCACACTTTTGAGCTCACTGAATTACCAAAGGGTAAGCAAGCACTTAAAAATAAGTGGGTTTTGAGAACAACCCTCAACTAAGATACAATATGAGATCAGTTATGATGGGGTTTAGCCAATGAAAAGGCATCAATCTTGAGGAGATCTTTTCGCCCGTTGTAAAGATGTCTTTCGTTTGAGTTGTTCTTCGATTAGCCACGAGCCTTGATTTAGAAATTAAATAATTAGATGTGTGAACGGTTTTCCTCCACAATTATTTTGAGGAGGAAATCTAAATGAAGCAATCAAAAGGGTTTTAAGTTAAGGGAAAGGAGTATCTAGTATGCTGCCTAAAGAATTACGTTTATGAGCTAAAGCAAGCCCCAAGGTAATAGTACGAAACATTTGAGTCAGTGATGGTGAAGTAAGACTACTTCGAATCATTGTGTTTTTGTCCAAAGGTTCTCCAAAGAGGATTTTGTTATACTCTTATTCTATGTGGATAATATACTTATTGTAAGGCCAAATGTGACTCAGATTGGCAAGTTAAAGAAGCAACTTAGGAAGTTTTTTCTACAATTAAGGACTTAGGGCCGACAAAACAAATTCTTAGTGTAAGATTTTTTTTATGAGCAAAGGTAAAGAAGCTCTAGATGTCCTAAGAGAGTAAAATAGAAAAGGTGCTTCAATCATTCAACATGAAGAAGTTTAGACTATTGAGCACTCCACTTGCCAATCATTCTAAGTTGAGCACTTAGCAAAGTCCTACGGAGGATGAGAAGGCCAATATGATATATATTCATTATTCTAAAGCAGTTGGAAGTTTAATTAATGTTACGATCTGTACGAGGCTGGATATGGCTGATATGATTGGAACCGTTAGTGGTTCCTTTTTAATCCCAAAAGGAAATTTGGTCCATGGTAAAGTAGATACTCAAATATCTTTAGGATACTTCCAACATGTGCTTTTCCTTTGGCAATGGCAAGCGGTTTTTGATCGGGTTCACTGATATCAACATAAAGGGCGATATTGACTATTTGAAATCCATCTCAAGGTATTTGATCGTGTTTGTAGGAGAAACTGTGCCTAAGCAGTTGAGACTGTAGAAATGTGTTGTACTTTCTAAAACCGAAGCTGAATACATTGCCGAGATAGGAACTAGTAAGGAAATGTTAGGGTTGAGAAAGTTCATCCAGGAACTCGATTTCAAACAAAAGTGATACGTATTACTTTATAACAATCAAAACATCATTTGTCTTTGTAAAAACTTGTCATTTCAATCTAAATCAAAGCACATTGTTGTAAGGTATCATTGTATCAGAAATGCTATTAAGTTAGAGTCGTTAACGCTTAATAAAGTCAAGACTAACGATAATGGATTAGAAATGATGGATAAAGCAGTGCAAAGAGGAAATCTTGAAGCATGCGAACTATTGTCGGATGGTGATAGCCTTGTTATATAATAGCAATTATATAAGCCTTCTTATGTGATGGCCTCTATGCAGTTGTGTGAGGGAAAATTTATTAGGATGGGTTACTTACTTGTGGATGATATGCCCTTTATACATATTCATATTCTTTGATTCGTTGAGGCCCCATAGAGCTTCAAGGAAGGCTTGGATGATCCTTACTTGAGCAAAGGATGTTCTTTGGCAAGAAGGATTGCCCATGCCTAATAGGGCTTGTGAGTGCGCAAGTGCATTCATAGTAGTATAGCCATGCCATGCCTTGAGTGCACCTAAGAGAAGCCTAGGCACAATTTTGGATTGTACAAGTGCGCCTGATGCACACCTAATACAATGCTTGTGAGCCAATGCATAACACAAGTGCGCCTATTGGGCACTCATGCATCGTGGTCTGCTTTATAAGCATAACTTGATTTTTAGGCCATTTTATAGGGGAATTATTACAAACTTGTTAAGCACCGAAATAGAGAGAGAAAGAGAAAGGAAGAGAGAGAAAAAAAGAAGATGAATATTCACTTATTCATTTGGGCTCTAAATCGTATTTTCTTTTTTGCCAATCTTTGGTACATTGTTCTTACTATTGAGAAGAATATTTTTACCGGTTGTTTTTTCCTCTTTTACTCTTATACTTTTTCTTGTTTGGTTTACTCATTGCAAAATGTTGTGTCCTTAGGTTGTTGGAGGTTTTTGTTATCGAACCTACCGAATAATGGATATTCTCGGATCTATCATTCCATGATTTTTTCCCTCATTTTTTAAAAGGGTTTTCTATGTAAAACTCATGTGTCACATTTTATGATTATTGTTTTTGTTATCATGTGTTATCGTATTATTTCCTCATAGATTCAAATAAAGCATTTGGTAATGATCATTGTAAAGATTTGTTCTCGACTTTGTGAGTAAAACTTGGTGACTAGAACTCAACACAATCCCCTACTTTAAAATTTATCAATTATCATAATTGAACCCTATCTTTCACTTGCAGGAGCACAGAGATCAGATGCCATACAAATCCGTCAATTTTTAGACTTCGAAGGCACTTCTCAGGTCCATTTTTTTAACTAGGAGAGAAGGCCGAGGAGTAAATTGGATTATTAGAATTAGAGTTCATATTGATATTCATATCCCGTCAAAACAATAGAAAATCAGTATTATTTATAAGGCAGATGGAATGCAGGAATTCCGATTCCACTTCCTACATTTCACAAAAATTGGGTCTGATACTGCCTCCATCAATAAGGCGGGAAGAATTTGGAGAATTGTGATGCAATAGTCAGAATTCCAGCCACCGCGGGAGAATTCTCACCTCTAGTTGTACAAAGGATAGAACAATTAAAAATCCAAGCATGCCAAGACCCAACCCACAGCCAAGAAATTGGAAACAGAGGGAAATCTGGGGAAAGAAAAAACAAAGATAGCATTACGCACATAAAAATAAAAATGTCCTAATTAGAACCTACAGCTTTTTAGAAAGGACACCACTATACCTGAGGAAATGCCAATTTTGCTGAGATGCTGAAATTTTGTACTCAAATTTCAGTTTTCATGGTTCACCTTTATCCTCCAAGTTATGTAATTAGTTGAAACGGACCCATTCAAATGATGTCCCACATATACCCACTGGAAGCAGGTATGGAGCATGGATGCTTCCAAACTTGCAGCCTATAATACTATGGAAAAATAAGGACCTTTCATAACCTTTTGACGCTATTTATAGCTCAAAAAGCAAATAAATAATATAAAATATATAAAAATCAAGGGCATTTTCACCCTTATGAGGGATTGTGGTCCTCAGGGTTCACTGCAAAAAGGATCCCAACATAGTATCCTTCGGCAATCCCGTGGACTTCCACCCATCAGTTTCATTTTGAACATTTTCACTTCATTTCTTCCAGCAGCAGGCCTCGTTTCAAACGGTCCACTCACGATCAATATCACTACGTCGGCTGGTTTGTACACAGAATTTCCGGGGAAAGCCCCATAAAAAAAATGAAAAATACCATTACCCCGAATAATTATTTTTTGCCAATTTGAAAATAGCATCTTCAAGAAAGAAAAAAACTAAAATTAAAAGCATAGCAAAACTATCGGCACCGGAATTTCTCATTTTTTTGTCACACAAGAAAAAAAATATTTCTCAACTTTTCCCCGTTTCATGCAAGCAGCCAAGTACTCCATCCCCGGAAAACAAATATTTCCATGTTCATGAAAAATAGTACAATCGATTTCCATTGTCAAAGGAAGCTATAACAGATTTCGAAGAAACTGGCATAACAAAATTCTTCTCTAAGGAAACTCACCGGTACGGGCAATCTTTCAATTCGCTTAGCCATCTTGATGGCGAAAGGGTCCTTGATTTTCTCGACCTCCTTCGGAAGAAATGAAGGAAACCCATCTGCGAAAACCCTAAAACCCCTGTTGGATTTGAATTTCGCCGGCGCCGTCAAATACATTGGCGAATATCTTGCCGTAAGAATTGACATGGTTTTATTTTCCTTTCCCGCCAGCCAGTGGAGTTACAGCACCAGCCAGCCAGTTAAAGCTGCGGACGGTGATGACCTGACGGCGATGGTAGTGAGGCCTTCGTCGATCACAAGTTGCACGCTATTCTCAATCGGTCAAAACATCCTGCCTCGTACCATTGTTGCTATTACCAGCTTCAGGTGACGACGGACTGCGAGGTAAACGGAGAGTATAAAACAGAAGAACATATAGCATTTGATTTTTCTTTAACAGGTTTAAAATAACTTACAATTAAATTTAAATAGTAATAATATTC
>JAODPA010067002.1:0-10724 GCA_025585075.1 Nepenthes mirabilis
GAATACTATTACAAATATCTAAATTTTTTTTATCTATTAAAAAAATACAAATAAAAACTTTTCACTGTAAAAAAAATACAAAATTATGTCAAATCAAAATGGAGTTCTGATAGGTAGACCCATAGCCGGCAAGCCCAGTAAAAAAGCAGCCCAAAATCCAAAAGAGCCCAACACGCGTTAGACGGTCAACGCTAACGTGTTGATCGCCCAACGCACAACAAACAGCCAACAGCGCTCCTTCAAGATGGTCAACGCTTCTGTTGATCGGAAGTACTGTAGCAGCAGACTGTGAGAGACAGTAAACCTAATACAATCCAGGCCCAATTTGACAGGCGATCTCGTGTACGAAAAGTAACGATCCTTTCCATGATTACACGTTTTCCTAAAAGCTGATCTTCTCCAAAGAGGTAGCAACGGATTCAGCGCCAACGACAGAGTCTAATGGACACAAAAGCATGAAAGGAAAGCAAATAATCTGAAGATCCATTACAGTGTTTAAAAGGGAAACGATTCATCAAATCACATCCACCAACTCAGAGAAGGCTGCCTAGTACTAGGCCAAGGAAGGTGGCTCTCCCACCATCTATATAAATCGAGAGTTTCCACTCTGAAAAGCATACGCTTTCAGAGCACACTTTTAAGAGAATTCGCTTTCTAAGACAAAAGAGACTTCCTGATACAATCTAAGCTACGAACACTTACAGTGCTTGAGCAAAACTCTCTCTCTCTCTATAAAACGTTCACCTTTCAATCCCACTCTAAACCTCTAGATTGTAGAGTCTCCTGCGACTCTCTAAGAACCGCCCTCCAAAGCTTCCACGCTTTCGGGAGATAGTTTTCACCCGTTCTTTGTGAACAGCGAGCTGGAACTCACACTCTCAATGGGCCACGGGATCATCTCTACTTCTACAGGCCAACACTCCCTACAAATTTATTCTCTCTCTCTTACTTATCAGTTCACCTTCCACAATTTGAAGGCTTTTTACTGACTTGAGCGTTGGAATATTTTTGACGGAATAACCTCCCGCTGGAACCTAACCTCTCATTTTTGTAGTGGTGTGCAGGATTTAGACTCAGTGAACGGAACCAGATCAAATTAACCAGGCGAATCCGAATCTATTCAAAGTCGAATCCAGGTACGCGTCATTGGCACCGTCTGTGGGAATTGCTTACAAAAAGTCAACCACATTTTGCAAAAACCCTCTCCGATCAACAGAATAGTGAACACAATGGCGCAAGCGAGCCTGCCCAAGACGTAATCCCACCAAACCAGGACCACACTATCGGCGCCGTGGTCAATGGGGTAGCCGGCGGAATCCCGACATCATTTTTCCAAAACCTGGAGGAACACATGCACAATATAGACAGAATGCTCCAAATACTCTGTGCCTGCCAGGAGCAAGCACAGTTGGGGGCTGCACCAGCGGTGGCCCCAGCACCGGCGTCCAGACGAGGAGGCCACAGAAAGAATGTTCCGGCCCAATGGACCAAAAGACTGACCAACGCTCCTGCGCCGACATCCTCATATGCCCAAAGCCGTTTAAGGAGTGAAGAGCGAGAAACCAGCGCAACTCCACATGAGAGCCCGAAATGGAGAAACCCTAGATACTCCCGAGCGAAATCTAGGCCCCAGGCTCAGGAGGGAGCCTCTCGGGTCCCGAGATCAGCTAGAGGCAGCAGCCGTCCTGCTGCTGGACCAGCTCGGGAAAGAACAGAGTTAATAACATATCTCAACTCTAAGAAATCTGCTAATGCCTCTCTAGCAGACCCGAGGCTGGAGAAGATATGGAACCGCGTCTTCAAAGACGACGAACGCACCGCCAACATCGACAGATCTCCCTTCACGATGGAGATCTTGAACCATCCTATGTCGGTGAAGTTCAAGATACCAGCCCTTGACTCTTATGATAGGAGTGCAAGCCCTGTCGACCATCTCGCCCACTTCCGTACCCATCTTGGTCTACAGGGGCTGGACGACACAGCCATGTGTCGCTGCTTTCCCCTCACACTAAAAGGGGACGCACGCATCTGGTTCCATCATCTCCCCCCAGACTCGATCCGAAGCTTCTAGAAGCTTGTGGATCTTTTCTTATTTCAGTACGCCTCCAGCGGCAAGGAGGAAAAACAGCCGTGGCATCTGTCGCATATCAAGCATAAACATGGAGAGAACCCGCGGAGGTTTCTAGATCGCTTCGTGGCAGAAGCCAGGCGAATCCCCTGACTTACGGAGGAAATAAAATTGGGTAATTTTATTTCAGCATTGACGCACGGGGAGTTCTTTAGTCACCTAGCGTATAAGAATCCGCAGACCTTTCAGGAAGCGGAGGCCGTCACCAGGGCCTATGCGGCGGCTGAGGAGGCCAACGAGACAAAACGTCCTGATCGACCTGAACAGCCTCACTCTTTTCTTCTTGAAGGAAAGAGTAAGTACAACGGTGGTGATTACTCCCACCAAAAGCACCACAAAGCTGGACCACCAGAGTGAAAGAACCACGGACCCATCAACCTGACACCCTTAACTAATACGCCCTCAAACGTCCTCATGCAGATACATGGGGAGAAATTCCTTAAGTGGCCGAAACCACTTAAGAAGGCAAAAGGAGGAAATCCAACCAAGTACTGCGATTTCTATCGATCTCCTGGGCACTCCACAGATGACTGCAAGACTCTTCAGAGGGAGATTTAGAAGCTAATCAGAAGGGGCCACCTCACCAGGTTCATCAAAGGCCTTGGTCAAAGCTCTGGCAACACAGGCGGAGAAGGATCAGGGGCCTTTCCACCACGAAATCGGGTCGCGGCAGGAGTGGTCAACATGATCAGCACCCGACCAATCAAGACTCCGGCGGACAACAGGGACCAGCATGCAGGGAGGAAGAAGTAGCGCACCACTGACAACGTCATTAGTTTTATTGACGATAACTTGGCACATATGGTTTCCCCCCATGCAGACCCCCTCATTGTATCAGCACTCGTTTTTGACGGTAGTGTCGACTACCAGATGAAACGTGTATTTATTGATAATGAAAGTTCACGTGATTTGCTTTATCTCGATGCGTTTTTTAAACTTGGTTTGAAAAAGAGTCAACTAAAATCTACAGAAGGCCCATTGTATGGTCTCGACAATGAACCAGTGCCCGTTCAAGGTACGATCAGACTTGAAGTCACCCCAGGAACGTACTCGAGAACGGCAAGTCGTATGCTCACCTTTTTGGTAGTCGACTTGCCCTCTGTGTACAACGCAATACTAGGCCGGCCGTACCTAACAGCGTTCGGGGTTATCACTTTAATACCCCACCTTAAAATAAAATTTTCGGCGCCATACGGTGTGGGCGAAGTACTGGGTGACCAAGTCACTGGGCGGACATATTATATGTCCCAAATCGCTCCTAACAAAAGTACCAAAATAATGGGAGAACTTGACCATTAAGACAAGGCAACCTTGCTGCAAACGCAATTTGGTGAGGCAACTAACTTAATCCCACTGAATCTGGACGATCCAGAAAGGTGCGTACGAATCGGCGGCTCACTCACCGGCGCACTACGCGAAGAACTAATCTCATTCCTGCAACGGAATGCTGACATCTTCGCATGGACTCCCGCTGACATGCCTGGGATTCTAGACCGGGTAATGGTCCACAAGTTGGGCCTCGACTGGATCAAAAACCTGTCAGGCAGAAGTAGAGGAACCACTCAGTGGAAAAACTAATCGCCATCCGGGAGAAAGTTAAAAAACTGTTGGAGGCCGGATTCATCAGGGAGGTTCAATACCCTGATTGGCTCTCCAACATCGTCTTGGTAAAGAAGAGCAATGGGAAGTGGAGAATATGCGTCGATTTTACCGACGTTAACAAAGCTTGCCCAAAAGACAACTTTCATTTACCCAGAATCGACCTATTGGTAGACTCAACATCCGGACATGAACTCTTGAGCTTCATAGACGCCTACTCAAGCTACAACCGAATCCGAATGAGTTCAGAGGATGAAGAGCACATCTCGTTCATGACAGACCATGAGACCTATTGCTATAAAGTGATACCCTTTGGACTGAAGAATGTGGGAGCCACCTACCAGCGGCTGGTAAACAAAATATTCAAAAAACAGATCGGCCGTAATATAGAAGTCTATGTCGACGACATGCTCATTAAGAGCAGAGTTATGGGCGACCATATCAACAATCTAGCGGAGTCCTTTGGGGTGCTCCGCGAGCACCAAATGAAGTTGAATCCGTCTAAGTGTGTCTTTGGGGTGGCCTCCGAAAAATTCCTAGATTTCATCATCTCCCAACGAGGGATCGAAGCAAACCCAAATAAGATCAAGGCCCTCACAGACATGACTTCCCCACGAAGCGTCAAAGATGTCTAGAGACTAACTGGACGATTGAAAGCCTTGACCCACTTTCTAGCGAAGTCTGGCGATAAGTATCAGCTGTTCTTTAGGGCACTGAGAGAAATAAAATCGAATGATTTTCAATGGACGGCAGACTGCCAGGCGGCCTTCAATGAACTGAAGCAGTACCTGGCTAGCCCACTATTACTAACATCGCCCAAAGTTGGCGAAGAGTTGTACCTCTACTTGGCAGTGTCGAAAGTATCCCTCAACTCCGTGCTCGTAAGCCAAGGCACTGATACCCAACGGCTAGTCTACTATGTGAGCAAAACGTTGACCAGCCCAGAGACGCGCTATCTGCGCACGGAAAAGCTGGTTTTGACTCTGATATTCTCTGTGCGAAAACTGAAGCCCCGCTTTCAAGCGTACCGTATCGTAGTTCTCACTGACAAACCTCTAAAGAGCATACTCTAAAAACCCAATGTTTCTAGACGGTTGATAAAGTGGGCTATCGAGTTGGGCGGGTTTGACATTGAATTCAACAATAAAGGCACAGGCTCTGGCTAACTTCATTGTTAAAATTACGACCCCGATCCTCAAAGAACAGCCCACAGGAAACGCAGAGCAGTGGCTGGAGGCTCCGGAATAGATGCTCCACGTAGACGGGTCATCCACTAACAGGGGCAGTGGGGCAGGAATGGTCCTCATGACTTCCGACGGGTTTGAAGTGAAATACTCCTTTAAACTCGGCTTCCTTGTAACCAACAATGTTATCGAATATGAATCCCTGCTGGCTGGGTTAAGATTAGCAAATGAGTGCTCAGCCAAAAGACTGGCTATGTTTAGCGACTCCGAACTGATCGTCAATCAAGTCAATAGGAACTTCGAAGCGAACAACCCGCATATGGCCAAATACTTGGCCAGAGCAAAGGAGGTCATCCGTAACTTCGACAGTCTAACCTTGACCCATGTTCCCATAACTGAAAATTGGAAGGCCAATCAGCTGGTGAGAGCAGCAGTGGCAGAGAATCCAGAACAGTATTCGAGGAACATGAGGGAGATCCTGAGTGCACCCAGTATCGAGGGGCAAGAGGCAATGCAGGTCTCCAAAACTGAAAATTAGACGACACCTTACCTAAAATATCTAGCGGACGAA
This sequence comes from Nepenthes mirabilis, assembly GCA_025585075.1. Taxonomy (NCBI): domain Eukaryota; kingdom Viridiplantae; phylum Streptophyta; class Magnoliopsida; order Caryophyllales; family Nepenthaceae; genus Nepenthes; species Nepenthes mirabilis. The sequence goes on from JAODPA010067002.1 coordinate 5,483, forward strand.
GCATTGCCGGAAGACGCAGAAGAAGCCAGGCGAATAAAGAGAACGACTGGTTGGTACACTATAGTCGATGGGCGGCTGTTTCTCCGCGGCTACTCGACTCCATACCTCCGTTGCCTAACCCCAGAAGAGGCGGACTACGTCTTGAGTAAAGTGCACATTGGGATTTGCGGATCGCATGTGAGCGGCAAGAACTTAGCATTCAAAATCATGCGATAGGGCTACTATTAGCCCTCGATGAAGAAGGATGCACTCGAGTTCGTGAAAATGTACGAAAGCTGTCAGTTTCACGGCAACCTTTGCCACTAGCCATCCGCAGAACTAAAATCCCTTTAGGCGCCGTGACCCTTCTCACAATGGGGGCTTGATATTCTAAGCCCATTTTTCATTGCAACCGGGTAAAGAAAGTTCATTATAGCGGGTATCGACTACTTCACGAAGTGGATCGAAACCGTCCTGCTGGCCAAAATCACTGAGCACAATGCACTTGAGTTCGTCCGTCAGAATATCATCAGCAGATTTGGCGTTCCAGAGGTCATTGTAATTGATAACGGAACTCAATTCTCGAAAAAACGCTTCACCAAGTATTGCACCAGCATTGGGATTAGATTGGTCCACACTTCGGTGGCATACCCTCAAGCGAATAGACAGGTGGAGGTCACAAACCGAACGCTATTCCACGGGCTCAAAACCAAGCTAGAGGACGCAGGGGGCTCATGGATAGACAAGCTCGGCTCAATCTTTTGATCTTACCGAACAACTCCAAAGGAACCGATGCGCGAGACACCCTTTAGCCTCTACTATGGGACTGAGGTAGTGCTCCCGGTCAAAATCGGGCTTCCAAGTCTTAGGGTGGAATCCTTCGACCCACAGGTTAACTCCCAAAAGATCCAGGAACACCTAGACTTGCTAGAAAAAGTCCACGATACTGCTAAAATACGGACCACAGCCTACCAGTATCGGGTCGCCCGCTACTACAATAAGAAGGTGAAAGCGAGGCAAATCGATGTTGGAGACTTGGTCTTACGGAGCATCGAGGCCACAGGAAAGGTGGCTGGTCGAAATAAGCTCTCCCCCAACTGGGAAAGGCCCTTTCTGGTCTCCGTCGTCCTGCGAAATGGGGCATACAAGCTCCAAAACCAAGACGAAAAGTTGGTCCCGCAAACGTGGAATACGATCCACCTCAAACGCTACTACAAGTAGAAACCCAGGTACGTGTCTTGCAAATTGTATGTGACTTGCATTTGTGTGCGTGATTCAACTAAGTAAAATGAGTGTTTCCTTAGCATGCTGTATGTGCATATATATATGTATGGTTTTCATTGCAGGTTCAAATCAACCTAGGTTGCCTCTAAGTCGGAAGGGTCTTCACCCTCTTGTTACTAAACCCTGGTCATCCAGGCGGCCCATGAGTAGTTGTAGTTAAGTCCCAATCATCCAGGCGGCCAATGAGCGGTCTTATCTAAACCCTGGTCATCCAAGCGGCCCTTGAGAGATCATATCTAAACCTTGGTCATCCAAGTGGTCCGTTAGCGGTCGGAAAAAATCTTAGAGGGCTAACGCAGCATGTGCAACGACCTCCTTCATGAGGAAATAGCGTAATCAGCCAACGATGGTCGATTAGAGCAAAACGCTCCACCAAAGCAGGCCGCCCAAGTCTTTACCTGGGCAGTGCCGCCAAACTTTACTAATGGGCAAGTTCTAAGCCAGCTTGACATAGACAACAGCCTAGAAGACAACATTAACGCTCCAAAAACAAAGCTGACGGCCAACTAGCAACTCACTCTACTCAGTTGACTGCCAAGAATGCCAAAGAAGCAAAGTACAGAGGAAAGAGCATGTGGCAAACGCAGGGCTACTTGTATTATTGCTAAATCAAGATATACATCATCAAATTCAAAATATATATATACAAATACAAGAGATATGAGGGCGGTGGGGGCCTCTGGCTATCACGGGGCTCCCCCACGAGGTTGTCTCTACACTGTGCCGACTGGTTCGATAAATTAATAAGATCAACGCGAAAGTCGGGATTAATCAGCCGCATAATATGCCGGCTGATGTTGACCCCTTCCCACAACCGTGCACGCATCATGCCTTCAACCTCGTGGGGGCAGATACGGAGACTCAAATCATTCTCCAAGGTTGCCATCTGACGAGCAAGTTGATCGATACACCCTTTGGCTCATTCGTTGTCTTCCTTCAAACGGACGACCTCAGCTTTCAAACTCATGTTCTCCGCCTCCACACCCGCCAAAACAGCTTCCAAGGCAGCTGTTTCCTCATGGTGCTCAACCCCCGAAGCCGCTAGCTTAGCTTCGAGCCAGGCGACCTCCTTATCCCTATCAGAGATCGCCAAGTCTCTCTACCTAAGCACCTTAGCCATCGCACTCGCGACTCTATCTGCCTGCATAACAAAGGAAAAAGGATTAGAAATGGCAAATCGAAAGGCAAGGCGGACAACAGAGCTTATACCTCCCAGATTTTCCGCGCCCGTCTTTCTGGCCTTGCACCCAACTCTGACGCAAACGGCGCTGAACCAGGAATGGGGCCCACGTCGACGGGGCTGGCAGCAACCTCAGCCAAGAACTCTGCCATGGGATCCTCTGGAGTACCCTCTTTCCTTGCTGGTTCTCCAGAATGGCGGGAGACTCCAAAATTTGTTCCTACTGCTCCTCCAGAATCACCACACCGGGAGATCCAATTGACGGCTCCTACGGTTCAGGCGCCTCAATGGGTGGCTCCTGAGTCGACTCAGACGGCGCAGGCTGCGCCAGGACCACGTTGCCACTCAGCTTGGCCTTATAAGCCTCAATGGCCACCTCTACTTCAACGCTAGATGCGGCGCCGACGCCCTCAAAATGTCCCCCAGAAACGTAGTTAGGCCCAGAGGACGATGAGGAAGGCGCCATTGAGGCCGCCCTCTTTCGCCTTGGGCTGGAAGGGCTCAGGCGGGGACCAATAATGTTACCTTTCTTCCTCTTCGTTCTCTCCAAAACCTTCGGCAGCAGAGTCCTTTGTTTTTGGATCGGAGACGAAAGCCTCCAATTAGCCTTCTTCGCCTCCGCACGAGAGACCAAATGCTCTCTCCGGAAGTCATTCAGGTTCTTTGCTATCAGCTCGACCAACCAATCCATGGAGGCCGTCTCCGGAGGTGGCCCCGTGTACACCTCCGATAATTCGCCCCACTTTGTAGGTAAGGGCCAAAACTCCCCCACATTAATGAAAAAGAACTGATTCTTTTAATTCTTGAGGGAGTTATAAATGGCAGTACTAATCTTAATGCCACTACGGGGAGCCAGAGAGATCCACTCCGCTCCCTGTTTGATCTTAAAGACCGCCCTTACCATCGACATCGTCAACAACCTCGAACGTTGACGAAGAAAAATACAGAGGGTGCACAAGTACTTGATGGCGTTGGCGTGAAATTGGGCGATGGGAACCCGGAGCGCCTGGAAGACCAACATCAGTTCGTCGGGAATTGGCAGGCGAAGCCCACTCCTCAGGTGGGCCTCATAAATGGTCATGAAACCCTTGGGTGACAGAAAAGCTCGATTGTCCTTCTCTGGAATACGGAAGGCGATCTCCCGTGAAATGTTAAACTCCACATAGAGGACCTTCACGTCAGTTTCTCTCAGAACGGAGGCGATATCTGCAACGGAAGGCATGGTCAAGTCTAGGGTTTGTGTTTTCTTCTTCAAAGAACGAGACAAGGAAGACGAAGAAGTAAAGATGGCACAAGGAATTCAAAACAGAGTAATCTGGCGGTTTAAAAACATATGTGGGCCCCACACCATCTCGAAAACCTGCTCCATCATTACCGCCGCGTGTCATTTCTCTAGAAGAAGGCTGTCGAATCGAGTGCACCGGCTCATTAAATGCCATGATCTTGAACGTACCACATGAAGACACATGGCCTGCTTTTCTGACAGGCCAGCTAAAGACCAACGTTTCCTTCTCCGAATTGCCTGGAAGCTTGCCAAGAATGGTCAACGAATCCGGTCAACATTTTGAAAGCTCTTAAGGCACCTCTTCAGACTGGCAACAACTCCGCTAGCAGAAACAAGCATGTTACATCATAAACATGCTGGAGGCTGGAGTCCTGACCACTAGCATGGGGGGCTAGTGATGGGTAGGCCCATAGCTGGCAGGCCCAATAAGAAAGCAGCCTAAAATCCAAAAAAGCCAACCGCGCGTTAGACGGTCAACGCTAACACGTTGACCACCTAGCTCACAACAAACGACCAATAGCGCTCCTTCAAGACGGTCAACGCTTCTGTTGACCGGAAGTACTATAGTAGCAGGCCGTGAGAAACAGTAAACCTAATACGGGCCAGGCCAAATTTGACAGGCGATCTCGTGCATGAAAAGCAATGATCCTTTCCATGATTACACGATTTCCTAAAAGCTAATCTTCTCCAAAAAGGCAGCAACGGATTCAGCGCCAACGATATAGTCTAACAGACACAAGAGCATGAAAGGAAAGCAGATAATTTAGAGATCCGTTACACTGTTTAGAAGAAAAACAATCCATCAAATCATACCCACCAACTCAAAGAAGGCCGCCCAGTGTCAGGCCAAGGAAGGTGGCTCTCCCACCACTACATAAATTCAGAGTTTCCACTCTGAAAAGCATACGCTTTCAGAGCACACTTTGAAGAGAACACACTTTTTAAGACAAAAGAGACTTCCTGATACAGTCTAAGCTACGAACGCTTACAGTACTTGAGAAAAATTCTCTCTCTCTCTCTGTAAAACGTTCATCTTTCAATCCCAGTCTAAGCTTCCAGATTACAGAGTCTCCTGCGGCTCTCTGAGAACCGCCCTTCAAAGCTTCCACGCTTTCGGGAGACAATTTTAACTTGTTTTCTGTAAACAGCGAGTTAGAACTCACGCTCTCAACGGGTCACGGGATCATCTCTGCTTTTACAGGCCAATACTCCCGACAAATTTATTCTCTCTCTCTTACTTATCAGTTCACCTTCCACGGTTTGAAGGCTTTATACTGACTTGAGCGTCGGAGTATTTTCGGTGGGACGACTTTTCGTCATAATCTGACCTCTCGTTTTCTGTAGTGGTGTGTAGGATTCAGACTCAATGAACGGAATCGAATCAAATCACCAGGCGAATCCGAATCTGTTCGAAGTCGGATCCAAGTACGCATCAAGTTCTAATCAAGCATTTGCATAAATTATCGGATGTAAAGTCACATATACAAAGTTTTATGATTTTTTCACAAATATTT
>JAODPA010067003.1:0-30362 GCA_025585075.1 Nepenthes mirabilis
ACTCATTGTTATTTATTTAACTAATTATTTTTTTATATTAAAAAAAGGGGGGAATAGTGATAAGACTATTGAATTTTAAAAAGAAAAGGTGAAGCATAGCATGTGGGTTGGCTCACTCGTGGCTTGGCATAGGTCAAAATCTTAGACTTTGTTATATATAATTTAACACTGTTTATTCGGCATAATCTGTAATAGGCTATACATGGCCAATCAACACCTTTAGATGATTATATATTTGTCAATATTTAAAAATTTTAAAATCAGTCATAGAGCTATAGGATAGAGGAGTTTTATGATGTAACAAAACTAGGACAAAAAATTTAAAAAAAAATCTCTAAAAGAGCAGATGCTCTAAACTTAGAGCCGATAAACTAGGTGTGTGTTTGTCCTTCAAGGTCATTGGGGAGTATTGGCAAGGCGGCATTATTGAGATTTTAGAAGCACATGAAAATGCAAAAGCGGCCGATATGGTTATGGGGGGATATGCTACCATCATAGGGGTCCAACTTTTAAAGGTCAAACTTCTTTGGCAAGAGGTATTCTAAGATGTGTTTGTAAAAGGAGTGTGTGCCTCAACTTCGATGACACTTGCTTTGCCAAGGTCTTTCTATCCTGTCAACCTCAATTATGGACACTCATATGCAAACGTTAAGGTAGGTCTTCGAGTCAGCGTTGATTGCAAATGCTTATCAAGATGAGGCCTCGTGTCATGGAGAGCTATTCACTAAGGTCTCTTTTTGATAGGGTCGGTTGGGGCACACCTCCAAATATCTCCTCGACCGAGTGTTGCATTGCTTGGGTGCCGCATTTTAGAGATTGGGTTAGAGGCCTGGGTTTTCGCGCGCACTTATTTGGTCCATGGGCAATCGCTATTAAACAAGATGCCTAAAGGGGAAGTGGTTGGGTTGGCACCTGCAATCTAAGATTGGTTCCCTCACCTAGGGCACTTGCGTGTTGACCTATATGTGCCTTGTTTCTCGGATTTCAAGTGCCGCGAGCCTACTTCCTTTGAGACCTGCTACCTGCTAATTAGAGCACTAAACTTCACTGATGAAGTTGCAGGACTTCTTACGGGAATGAACGCTTCCTTGTCGTGTGGATGTTTTGATGTGTTTAAGTTTTTAAGCAATATTTCAATTGAGCATAGATTTCTTCCTTCTTTAGTTAATTTTATCACGTTTTTCGTCAAATGATTAATAGCAGCATATTTACACATAAGAGGGCCTTATGAAGAGAGGTCATTCCAAATTAGACACAATCCCTTCGTCTGGAATCAACGTTCCTCTCCTTAGTCAGCTGGGACCCACCACATTGCCTAATAAAATTTTATTTTATCTGAACGTATTCCTTAAAGCTTAAACTACGTACTACAAACAACCAATATTTATACCTTTCTAATTCTGTGGTTCAAGGTTTTCTCAGAATTTACATGATTGTGGGCAATCTCAGTCTTGTTTAGGTATAAATCTCACATAATCTTATCTACTAGCCACGAGTATCATCATGGATTCCACCCAATCACCTTCCATGAGGTTTTCTTCTTTCTCCAACCCAAACTTCCATCTGTAATGTGACTTTGAGGGAGCATTGCTCTGATACCAGTTTCTGGGGGCAAAAATTGCAGAAGGGAAAACTAGGATTAATAGAGAGCGGGGGAAATCCAAGCCCTGCCCTTGTTCTTTTTCCGGCATGCTTTTACTGAAAATGTCTGGTGATGCCCAGGCTCTGAGACACCACGTACTTGTCAGTCGGGCAGTAATAACAAATATATGGACAGCCGAAAAAAACCAGCCCCACACATCTCAAACCCCAAACGACAAATGCAATAACAAAGTCTGAAACCTTACTAGTGTGATTAACCACGTCAAACCGTTTCTCTCCTCATTTCGTTCAATTTATTACAACATTTTCTAAAAGTATAAGCAAATTCCGTATGATACTTCTTTACCTCGTTCCAAAACCTCTTCCCGTTTCGACTCGCAACCAAGTCATCTTTCTTGTCGCCGCTTCATTTGGCCGACGCTATAAGTGTCTGAACCACCCAAAAGCAAATGAATTTGATTATGAAAATTCAGCTGGAAGAATAAGGGCAATCACTTCTATATTTCTCTCATCTCTAAGGCCTTCGTTCGAGACAGTGATAATGAAGAGAGCTCATCTGTACACATTTTGTAATGAGAGCAAGCTACATTTTTCAATGGATATCCACCAACCCTCTTTCCGTGAAACTGATTCCCCAAATGGGAACTCGATTCACCAGAGAGCCATCAATGAATATAATATCTACAAAGACAGGAAGGCTGATGATGCATGAAATATATTCTTCAAGAACAAACAGCTGTCGATCCTCCAGCCTGTCACCGTCGCTGATTCTCTACAAAATTGTACCTGGGAATTACACTTCTTTACAATGACGAGAACATCCGTGTGAACCACTCTGACAAGCGTTTCACTTTTGCTAGAAGTTCCCCATTTTTCCCAAAGTATGACTCTGCATTAGACAGCATCACCCTGATATCATGCCTCATTGCCTCCAAACTTCGGTAATATCTGTTCTCTAACCTCGACTGGATCACATCGAGTGACAATGGTACGGGAAACCTGATAAGAGATAAATGAAGAAACTATGAGACTCTAGAGGGTTGGAAGACGTCTGATAAGATGCAAAAAAGCCAAAACATATTGCACCTATTTAAGAAATTTGACTTCTGGGAAACTTGCTTCAATTTCTGAACCCCATAGTTATCCTGAAATGTTTCGTGCATTACATAAGTGCTGGTTTCAAAAAACATAATGTAGGAAACCATAACCAGCTTTCTTGATACCTGAGCTCGATTCCCTGACTGCTGTAATTTAGCCAGGGAAGACAATAGCTTTTTCCTAGTTCGATCATCTATATGAGGCTGCTCCCACTGTGTGCTAGCATCATAAAGTTCCCATGGGCTATGCAAATGTGATTCTCCGGGATCACTTTTGTAGCGAATTTGATATCTTTCCCATGGACTGTCTGGGAACTCAGCAGATTTAGCCTTCACAATAACAATCCGACCTTCCCACCAGCTGCCATCTTCCTCATCCTCGTTTTTCCACCAAACCTGGCATTTGTCCCTGACTGTCCAACTTCTCCGGATAGCAGCTTCATACCTTGTTCTTTCAACGAGGAAGTCCGGGAAACTAGTTACTTCTGGCAAAGTCAACTTAAATGTTCTACCAAATACATTAGAAATGGGATCTACAAATTCAAGTTTCATTTTACAACAGCTATCCCCAGAACCTGGAAGAGTAGAATACTCGAGGTCTACAACTTTACAGAACTCCACAGCTCGTATCTGGCCCTTTAGATATTCCCAAGGTCCCATTACAGAGGATCGACTATAATTAATGTACTCCTGATGGCCCTGGAAAGTAGTTCAGTTGCAAATTAGAAGACAATCCCTAAATGCAAGCTCTGAATGTAAACATTTGGAAAATTGTTACAAAAGGACTTGAGAATTGTTGGAACTTACCTGTCTCATGTAGGCGACTTCATCTCCTTGTTGAGGAATATATCTAGATCCCTCATGCATGGACAGCATCAACCACGATAACTTTCTTTGCAAGTGATTTGACTTCCTTCTGTCCGTTGGACTTGTATCACGAACATAATTAACTCTTCTACTTCTAGTAGATCTCAGCCCCACAGTCATCCTTGATCCCCATTCTTCACAAGAGAGATGATCATGTTGGTTCAATGAATGTTTATTGGCCTTCTCTGATGTATCCAGTAATCCGCTCACCAGAAAACTAGAATCTTGTGTGGTATCATTTACTCCTGTGGATCCAGTCCAAATCCCATCAGTCGTCCCATTGTTTGTGGATGCATCCTCATTAAGATTCTGATTTCTTCCATTGGAGAATATTTCATTCACGCATTGGCTATCACCTTCTGGAAAGGTTCTAGTCCTACATGACTTTGACCTTCTATAGACAGCACTATACATTCTATCATTCTTTTGTGCACATATATCTTGTTGATCTCTCAAAACAGAATTTGCATTTCTAATAAATAAACCCTCCAATTGTCCTGCATTTGAATCCACAAAATTTACATTGTTGGCATGATCATCTGGTTCCTGAGAGCCAAATTTGTGGTCCAGGTCAGATGGGCTTTGAGAATATGTGCTGCTTCCGCTAATCACTTCATCCTGTGTAAGTGATTTGCTTGTAAACTTGGAAGGACTGTTAGGATCTGACGTTGTCCTCTTTGGCTGTATTCTCAACCTTGTTGAGATGCCTGCAGAATTCCAGTTTGGATCATCTAAGCCATTGGTTACCTGATTAACGGGAAGAGAACAAGGACCAGTATCGCTGGCAATGACTTGGACCTCATTCAGCAATACATTACAATCTCTGAACGTGTTAAGGCTGTAATGATCCCCAGTACTTGCATCTTTTAATCCCTCTGAATTACCAGCCACTATATGTTCCAAACTCATAGGTGCAGCTGCCTCCAACTCATTTCTATTTTCAATATCCAGACCACATTCCCCTTGAGGAATTGAATGATTATCATTCTTTTCATTTTCGCAGATACTGAAAGCCCTAGGTGGAGGAATCACGCTTGATGACATGGTTTCACCCAATCTCATACGCTTGGATGAACGAGCCCTCACCCCACCCCATCTAATTTTTGCATCCCTGTATCCTTCAGACAACTCAAAACCAGTTTCAGCTGTTTGAAGTTGCTTTCTTGCTCCTCTTTCACTAGCATCAATGTTTGCATCACCATACAAGTGCCCTGTGCCCTGCAGCCTTGAATTACTGACATTCCTTGCAACAGTCCCATCAGAAACTTTAGACGATGTACCCACCAAATCCATCTCATTTTCAAATTTAACCATTGTGTTATTAGAAACCAAAATTTTAGTTGAATCACGAACTGGCAATTTTAGAACCAATCTCTTCCTCTTTCCATCATTATCATGGGAATCATGGATATCATGAAGTTCGATTCCATTCTCTGAATCATCCAAAACAATTTCCTTCCCCTTTGATTGCTTGCTTTGCTCCTCAGAATCTAATTCTTCACTTTCAAAGTTGGATTCTTGAAGTGTGGATTCACTTTCAGATGAATCATCTTCCAAGTCATCTTCATCTTCTCCATCTGGAGACGTTCCTTTAATTTTAGAAAACAGAGTGAGAGCATTACGTGCAGCAGCTCTTCGAGGTCTTGATGACTTCCTTGAAAATGACTTCTTCTGTCCATTTCTTGATTTCCAAGCTGGATTAACTCTATGAGTCTTGTCATCATATTCATCCAAGTTCTTTCTCTTAACACGCCTTCCAGAAGAAGTCATGATTTCAATCTGTAGAATTAGGTTAGAGAAATATGGTTCCCCTTTTGGCATATGAAGCAAGTATAATTCATAAAGATTAAACATATGAAAAACAGAGAAAACTTACCTCTCTCTTTTGTTTTTTCCGTTTTGATCTGCGTAGGCCATCTTTGTGACTGTTGTCACGCTCACTGTCTTCAGCATTACACTCCAAGTCACCCAAAGTAGATGAACTTAAATCTCCTTCATCCTCACCAAAGGAAATCTCCTCAGTGATATTGAACTCTGAGTCAGAATTGTCACTTTGCACTTCACCTTCAGGCTCCCAATCCATGGTATCTGGCAAATCTGGAAGTGGATCAATTAATACATCCAAGTCTGCCAACGGAAGAATCTGGTAATCTTGCTCCAAATTAAAATCTGGACCCACAGAAAATCTTAGAGAAGAAGGACGCCACTCAATGCCCAGAGTAGCTAGCCGTCGCCGCTGATACATGCTCTGATAGGGTTCTGGGTATGGTATCATGCCTGACATTTCAAAATAAATTTCAGATAGAGACAAGTATATCAGTTGGTGATGTCTCTCAAGATGGTAAACCATTTAATGATGCAAGGAACAAGGACAGACTTGAATCACAAAGAAGATCTTGCATGTTTCTTCGATATGGAGCAAGTTGAGTTTCCTGCACAATATATTTTTGACAATATCAGACTAACTTGTTTGGCATTGCAAGAAGGTATAGATCAAATCTTCCCCAAAAAGCTTCTTTAAAAGTTGATTAAGCTTCTCTATGAATTGCTCATAGTCTCTTTAACAATACCAAAAAGTATTATTGCCAGAAGCTATAAATTGTAACTTTTGCCAAAAGCACTTCGCAGAATAATAAAGCAAAGCACTGTTTTCTGATCACAAGAACTAAAAACAGGCTGCCCTCCCTCATCAACCTTGCATTAAAAGCTGCTTTTGCATGCAAATGAATCACTTAGTCTTGAATATCCATCTAGAATATATAACCACACGATCACAATAACCAAAACTGGACAAATAATTAATATGTTCTGAAACTAATATACAAGGAGAATGCACAAACTTCAACAAATCTTTGTAAAAAATAAGCAGGTAACACATCAAAAAGAGGCCCTACTAACCTGGTCAACAACATTCCCATGGGTGTCTTGGATAAGGGGGCGATAATCACCAAGAAAGAACTGTTTTAAAGGTGTGTGGAAAGTGATCAACAAAATATTCAAACAAATCAAAGTGCCAAACAATGTAAACCATAACTTGCAAAACAGAGTCTATTTTGCCAGCACCTGGTCATATTTTGCTTCCTTCTGGGACTCGCCTTGGCCAGTACTTAATGTATAAAGTTGACCAACATCATCCGAAAGTATAATTGATGTTCCATCCCTATAAAAAAATAAAAGTAATTATCAACAAAAAGTTCAAACTAAGGATGTCAATAAAAAAGCCTCCTACTGGGCATGTGCTAAATGACAAAAGTGACAAATCCTGTTCACTGTTTCAACCCTGGTAGACTGACCATTTCATGGGAAGAAAGCCATCAATTTGCCAGTGGTAAGATATACAAAATAGCATAATGACCAAAAAGGCAATGCACAAAGGTACTACCATGCTAACTGAAAGTGAAACCAGATTAGAGATGCTTCTCTAATAACTTACGGTGAGAACTTTCCATCAACCAGCTTAAAACGTCCAGTTTCATATATCCTGATGGGCTTCCCTTCCCATATCTGAAAGCATAAATGAACAGGTAAGCACAAGTTTGAATTTACAGAAACATTGAAGAGCTTTTGGCACGAAAAACTTACATCCCACACAATTGTTCTCCCATCATAGCCAGCACTCATAGCCAACCTTGGGTTAAAAGGATGAACATCAAGCACATATGTCTATCAAAAAAGGAAATCAAATAAAAAAAGTTACTTATTCCGGACAAAATTGTTAGTACAGAATGAAAAATGCTCATCAAACTGAACATAAACCTGTTCTGGTGAAGACCCAAAGTCACTACCAGCAGTTTTTTCTTTTTGTCCCCCCCCCCTCCGAAACATTACTCCCCCAAGTGCTTTTCCAAGTCTGTCCTCCCTTTAGCAAAGGCAGCCACTGATTCCACTGACAGCTGCCACCTTGCTTCCCCACACTACCCAAATCATCATGTACTGCCAACATCACTACTGATATGCATGCACACATACAAGCAGATAAGGAAAAATGAAAAAGTGAAATGGGCGCATGAAAGCATAAGAGCTGATCAAGGAACGGTATAAGAGATGTTGGACCAAGGGGAACCCATGAATGTATGGACTCAGGATTGACTATGATGGGGTAGCAGACAATGATCCTTTTTTGTTTTTTTTGGTTGGGACTGGGGGAAGGGGCAGGAAAAGAGAGAGTGAGAAGAAGAGATGAGGGAATTCTATTTAAGAGTAAATGGATTCCAGTATCAGCGGATATAAGTAGTTGGCAATACAAAGGAAAGAGAGCAAAGAGATAAGAAAGACTGCCAAAAGGTAACGTGTGGAGGATGCAACTATTGCGGTTGATGATAGTTGTGTCAGCAGTAATGAATATTGTCATTAGTGTAGGAAGGATTTAATGAGTGTGGAATAGAGAGGTTAAAATTTTCCTTTCATCCCCTTTACATCTCCAGCCCTTTCCAAGGGGAAGATCAGATTGAACATAAAGTCAGTTGTTGAGCTGATGTGTGAGGTAGTTCGAATAAAAAGATGTTTCTATGATCCATGGTGCTCATCAAGATGTTCCATCTGCTTGGTAACGGGGGGAATATCAGATTTTGTATGTATTAGGTGGGATTTAAAATAATTATTTTGCTGCTTCTCACAACGTTGCTGAGAATACAGCTGATCTAGGTCATGAATTAAAAGGTTTTAGAGTTGGATATTATTAGGGTGGACAATGATGCGATGCATAAGCAAAAGACAAGCTAATTAAAATGGAGAAATACATTGTGAGTGTTTTATGAGAGAAAAATATTTATAATATTGAAAGGAAATTTTTATAAGATAACATTAGATTAACTATGCTTTATGGATAAGAATGTTAATTTGGATGAACATGGTCATTAAAACACACGATAAGAAATGATTGAGTCTGTAGCCAATTGAAAATAACTTATAGAAGAATATATGAGGAAGAATGTTATAAATAGCGCAAACACTTTAGAGGCAAGAAGAAAGGAAGAGGTAATCACATCTGGGACAAACAAAGTGCAAGTGAGAAAAAGTGATTTGATTGAAGATAGACTTCAGGGGCAAGATGAAAGAAAGAGGTAGGCCCGGATGAGCATGGTCATTAAAAGTATACAATAAGAAATATTGTATCTGTAGCCAATCAGAAGTGACACTTACAAAAGAAAACATAAGGAAGAATGTCAGAAATAGCTTAAACACTAGGCAAGAAGAAAGAAAGGAGTAATTGCATGAAGGACAAACAAAGTGCAGATGAAAAAAAAGTGATTCGATTGAAGATAGACTTTAGATGCAAGATGAAAGAAATAGGTAGACCTAAAAAAAACTTGAAGTAAGGTAATAAAGAATGATGCGAAATTGCTTCTACTATTGGACGCTATCACACTAAACTAGGTGTAAAAGCAGGAGAGGATTAATATAAAAATTCATCTTAAAGGGATTTAAGGGATTTATTGTTGTTTATAATGTTTTAGAGTTGGCATTTCATACACAAACGTGATGAATAGGAGAGAAGTGAGTTCATAATGCATGACAGTATTGAGAAGGATATAAAAATGGTTAAAATGTCAGAAAATTGAAGAGACTTTAGTTGGCAATAGTACACCATTTTTTTTCAACTTGTTGGAAAAGCTTTGGCATGACAGTAAAATTGATCCATTGTAATCTTGGGAGCGTTTTTTTAAACCAACAAAATAGTTTCTCTAATATCGGAGTCGCATAATGTACGTATAATCCTCTCCAAGTCCATGATGTGGGATCCTTGTATTCTGGGCTCATGTAAGATGTATAACCATGTTAAGGCCTGTCTGTCCCTCCCAATAGCTTTCAGGGAATCTTTTTATTGTACACCTTCTCTATCATTGGCTATGTTTTGTTTCCGTGTGGAAAAGTAAGCCCATTCCATATCCTTCTGAATGTATACTAGGGAACAAAGAGAAAACAATTATTGTTGCTTTACAATCAGTGATAACAGTGGCTAAACTTCATACTCGCTTCCACCCTGAACCAAAAACTTAAGGAAGAAAGAAAAAACCAGCTTTTCCTCTATCCTGACATCAGAGGCACATAGAACACAAAACATAAGATAACGAGACAGAATAATTGCAGAGTCAAGAAGCCAAAAGAAGAAACTAACAGATTCACTGTGACCAGTTAGAGAATGAACTAAGCTACCATCAGCAGCATTCCAGACGCAGATTCTGCAATCTGTATAGCAAGAAAAAAAATAAAAACAAAAACGTTAAAAGATGAGTGAGCAGAAGACTGAATCACTTGCATAAATATGAAGGAAGAAGCTCATCGTGATTAAAAGAATGATTAATAATCAGTGACCCAATTTCAGTTGTCAAATACTAATGATTAATAATCAGTGACCCAACTTCAGTTGTCAAATACTAGCTTAAAAAGCCAGAAATAATGAGCATATGCCTAGACTTCTCACAGGGAAGCCACTGAACAACTCAGGCCTCTTTAGTTGCAGAAAATTGAGGTTGTTTTATGAAAAAAACAAAAATCACAAGAAAAGAGAAAAATAAGAAAATCTCTTCAAATCATGCCTCTTTCCAACTTTCTATTGAATTTTAGAAAATTCCGAAAACAACAGAATGATGTTTTCCATAAATTTCCTCTAGTCTTGAAGATGGACATTCTGCAATTTTCTGTATCTAATTTAAATACAGTTTTGAAAGAATTTGTAAAGATAGAAAAAATTGTTTTATAAACTTATAAATAAAAATAATCCCAAATTTCAACAAAATAAAATATCATCACTTGCTATAAGGAACCCAAAGAATCGCCCTCTCAATAACAAGTAGGTTATTGTATGATGTTTCCTATAACTTAATAAGATTCATCATTCATGCATAATTTCACAAATATATATATATATATATATATATATATAATGAGATTGACAATACAAGTTCTCCGTCAGTAATCATAAAGCAGTGATTCCAGCACTCAGTAGCCATTCACAAAAGCTTCTCACTAGAGGTTTACAGCACTTCCAGTTGTGCATTCACACCATGCTAATTTGCTAGATTAAGAGAGAGGATGTATCAGCTTTCCCTGATTATCACCTATGTCCACCACTTAACCATTAATTTATACGACTATAACTTGAGCATATAAGCCAAAAACATATAGTTAAATGCAATGTCGACCAATTAGAAGTCCACTCCAAGAGATGAGGAAATTATACATTTTTTCCCAATTTCTTCAGAAACTAAAAATGCAGATAAGGTCATCAGAAGGAGTACATCCTATATTCTATAATAGGTGTAGAAAACTCACCCATGATCGCAGCAAGGACAAACCGGTTATCTAGGCTCCACACAATCATACTAACACCACGAGGAGTTGGAAGAACTCTTTGGCGTGGCCCTCCACGTGGAGGTCGAGGTGGCATTGGTGGAGGGGGAACCTTGAGATGATATGCCCGTGTCCAATGTCCAGCTTTCCCCTAAAAGAAGTATGTCATTGGTGAGAAAAAGATGGTTGAGGAGAGAAGATCAATAATCACTCAAAAAGGAAAAAAATAAAAAGGTGAATCTGAGGGTAGGCAGAAGTTAAGGAACATTATACAGAATGTAACTCACATGTGATTTACGGGATCTTGGAATCCAGATGATCGCACTGCCATCACGAGAACAGGTTACAATGTTGTCATGAGCAAACCTGGCCAAGATCTTGGTCAAATGAAGAAGTTTTTATCTAGGACTCATCTCAGCAAATTAGAAGTTTGGCAAATGGCCGGTGATAAATGAATCTTTGCTACTTGTGCTGCAATAACAAAAATATAATACAAAACGCACCAGGAATTTTTGAATTTCGGAGTGTTATCTTCCTTGGTAGTATCAACTGTAGAAAATCTAGAAGCCACCGCACAACCACTGCATTGCAAACAAATATAAAATAACAAGAAAAAAAATTTATACAGGTTTGAAAGTGGCAACCAACCTGAATTGTACATAGTTAACGTCATTTTCGTGACCTGATAAAACATCCATCTCATGATTCAGTTGATCTGAATCATCCAAGCTGGATTTACAAGCATTCCAGACCTGCAAGTGATTACACTCTGTGAGAAAGAAAACAAATAATTGCAGAACCCAAACAAGAAGATTTTTAAAGTTTACATAGAGGGTGGGGAGAAAAGGATAGGGATGAAAAACATACCAAAGCTACTTACCTAAAAAACAAAAACATACCAAAGAAACATTATCTCAAAGATCTCAGTCAAAGGTACCAAAAAATTGAGTGATCGATGGCATTACTCATAATAGTGGATTAGATAAAGTAGGCAAGTGCTTAAAAATCAAGCTTAAAAGTAAATACTATAGGATGAATAATATTGGAGGTACTACCCAAGCTAAAAAGTAACTACTATAAGAAGGCTATTAGGATAGCCATGCTTCAAAGGGTGTTAATCAGTTAAGGACCCATGTTTTACAGAAATGAGGCAAAGATGAATAAGTTAAAATAGAGAATAAATAAGATTCACAATGATATAGCACAGTAGAAAATTCAAATGACACCAACAGAAGACAATCCAAGAGACAGAATCAAGGTGGTCTGGTCATGTTAACCAAAGATCTAGTGCAATTACAAGGAAATGTGATGGGATGGCAGAGGTTTATAAAATGGAGTAGAAGTGATAAAAGAAAAGTTTCAAGGAAATCATCAAGCATGATCTTCCATATTTGGATCCCGATGAGACAATAGTGGCAGTGCAAAATCCATGCCACCAAACCCACTTAGTCAGAAAAAGTTTGGTTTGTTTTGTTATGGTTTAAAGGGAGCATTACGGATTTTTGTCTATTTAACAAAGATGGCAGCAATTTTGGGTTCCAATTACTTGCTTAAACTATGGCAGAACCAAAACATTAAGGAAAATTCTCTATGTACCAAGAGTAGCTGCCATTTTTCATCCTTCAATATATAAATTCTTTTTATAAGAAGATAAATGCCATAAAACATACACAGGGATATACCCTTGCAAGGGTGTCAGAGCTGCCAGTGACAAAGACAGTTCCACTGGCATTAAATGCACAACAAAATATTTGATGGCTCGGTGGACCAGTACTTGAAGAGGCAGCAGCATTGCTTTTTCCTGCAAATTTTTCATAATTCCTATAAATTCTCTCAGTTGATATATTGTGCATTCAATGACCACTTTATAGAAGTAACCATGACTAACCAGCTGTAGAGTCTGAAGGCCTTGGAACATAAATCTTTGGCTTGAACTGGGAGTACCTAGCATCCCACAATCTACATGTTCCATCATCAGATGACCTGTTGAAAGTAAAGGAGATAGTGAAAACACTGTACTAGAAAGGAGACACTGATTCCCCAAGCCTTGTAGAATGCAAATAGAAAGATCAAAGTATTCAACTTGATATATCAGAGAAACTAATAAATCCTCACCATGGAAGTAAATACATCTAACGGAGAAAACCCGATACTAATAAAATATCATAATATGTCATCATATCAGTCTATATCGGTTGATATACTGATATAGGCTGATATATTATCTAATTTTTTTATTTTCTTTAACCCATGCCAAACACCAGTTAAAAAATATCTACGCCCCTCTCTCTCTCACTCTTTACAAACACCATGTCTCACGAGCAGGATACACCAAAACAAAGAGAAACACTATGCAGTACACATACTCTTCTTCCTTTTCACCCAATTCTCTTGATATTTCTTTCTTCAAATCAAACACAAATTACCCAACCATACACCTTAATCCAACAATTTAAACATTTTCATCTTCCAAATTCTCAAATTCTATAAAAAATTTAAAATTATTCACAAAATTTCCTGTGAAGGAAAAAAGATAAAATTAATATTTTCGATCCTTTTTTCTTAATATTTGTTACTTGATTTAGCTTAAATATAGTATTTCTAACAAATATCTTACAAATCTCAACCCAAAAAATGAGATCTCTTCCCTAACTTTGAAAACCCTAAAATGAAATCTCTGCCCTAACTTTGGAAACCCTAAAATAAAAAGGCAGAAAACTTTATATTATAGTTATTGCATTAGTAATATTTAGAAAACGGCAAAAAACTTTATATTATAGTTAGTAAAAAAATTCTGGAAATTTTCTTTTTGATATTCTCTGAGTTTTTCAAATTCTATTTCAAAATTGGAAACCTAGAAAACTCTATTTTTAAGTTTTCTAAATGAAAAACATACAGATTTAAACACTTATTTTGAATTTTTTGTTTTCTTCAAAACTTTCAGGAAATAGTCCTAATTTTTCACTTACTGAACAAACCCTAATATTCTATTCTCATTCTAATTGACAACTTCCCAGGTCAGCAACCCAGCCTAGCTTGGATTCTGCATACCCAACACAGGCCTGATCTAAGCAAGGAAATTTTGATACCACCACCAAATAGCTTCCAAAGGGCATGCTGGCTTAATACTTCAGAGTATTCAGAAGTAGCTCTTCAAACCATTTTGTACAATGGCTCCCACAAGACTTCTGATACCTCATATCCTGATATGTGTAATCTCTTATCCATATTACACTGTAAACTGCCTAACAACCACCTGCACATTTGCTTGAATAGTGCAAGCAAACATTATCATACTGGACCAACATCTACTTCTCACTCACTCCTGTCCCCCACTCCAAGAAAACAATGAAAAGAAAAGTATAAAAAATGTTGGTCAATTGTTACGCAACGAGGTAGGCATGGGTTAGCAACCAAGGAAGGGGTTACCACATAGTTGGAAAATGCAGCAGGTTTTCTTTGCTTGTCATCATCGTTTTTTATTTTCTTGACTCCCAATAGCCTACAATTGGCATGCATAGACCATTAGTAAATGCGAGAAATTGAGAAACTGAATCAGAAAAGTGAAAAGAGTTTTGATTTAACTCTCCTGATTTCCAAAGCCTGGAGACCTGACAATTTTCTGGCAGATTCAATTCCTATCATCAGAACGTCTTATAGAGGCCATTTTTTGATCAGTTCTCATTCATCAGAACCTCTACTCTCTCTAGTGGACCACGGCTTATTTTTTGATCTTTCTTCTCTTATAAACCATCTCTTTATGTTTCTTATTTTCACGTATTTTTTATGATGGAAACCAGTAAAACATTTGTGAATACGATCTGGTGATCAGAGAGGCAAAACCTCTAACACAATGCATTAATGTAGGAGGACCTGGGATAGATACATCAGCCAGCCACAGTGCTCAGAGATTTAATAAAGAACTAACAGTCAAAGCAAAGAAGCAACTGCAAGGAGTATTTAAACAGAACGGGGCTTACGACAGAAGTTGATATACAGCACTTGGCCTTGGACTAAATGCAATAGCAGTAACAGCACCAGTATGTCCGCGCAAAACAGAAATTGGCAGGCCGTCAGGCAAACGCCACTGCACAACCCGAATCAGTAGTCAGATAACGAGTATGAAAGTGTAAGGGGCTAATAAAGAGCAAGAAAGAGGTAACAGATGACTCACTACTCGAATGATACAATCGTTTGAGGAAGATGCCACCAAAGCATTGTTGGAGCTCACGGCCAAGTCAGTAATGTCACCCTTTCATAAAAGAGCACAAAAAGAAATGAAAAAAAGCCACAGCACTGTTAAGAGAGACCAATTAAGAATACAGCCAGAAAACTCACCTCATGCCCACGACAGCTTGCCAAACAATCGGAAGTCTCCATGGACCAAATTTTCACCAGGCGATCATCTGATCCAGTAATTACAAATCTTCCAAAACGATCAAATACGGCTGGAAGAATACAAGGTAAGAATCTTCAGTAAAAGAGAGGCACCATTATTAGCCCAGAACAGGAACATAAGACTATATTTTAACCGAGTAACAAATAAAGTTCTTTCACTCTAAATGTTGAGAAGAAGCCAAGCTGATGTTGGTAATTGATATTGATAAGCTAAGAAGCACAAACATGGAGACATGAATTTTTCTGAAAAATAGGACACAACATGTTAGGAATACGTTAACCAAAAACCATGGTTTCTTATTGACATGGGAATATAACTAATGAAATAACATTATTTTATACTAAGTAAGTTCTCAAAACTCCATGCCCATGCAAACAGCATATTCACAACCTAAAAGATACCCATCGAAAAATCTTTTCCAATCCCTTGTTCTCTAATTTGTAGTTGGCAGAAGTTACAGCACTGCAAGCTCTCTATACATCTGTCATAACTCATAAGTTAAGCATTCTAATAGTAAGTTCTCTGCAAAAAAAGACTGTTTTGGATTACTTTAATAAATAACAAAGATCAAGTTTATTAAAGGATAATTTTTATTGTTTTACAAAATTGAAAAGGAGAATAAAAAAACAAAAGTTTCCCCAACCTGTCTATATGCGTCCCAGCATGACTAAATTACACTCGTCTAAGCATATCAGTGTTTCATAGATGTCCAACAAACAAATACTACCTGGGAGGAAGTGTTTATGCTTTCTAGTAACAAATTTTAGATTTCTCTCCCTCTATCAATTTTTCTTGGTTATTGAAAAACAACTGGATACTTTTCTAACCTGTTTTGCTTTCTGATTTCTTGTTGGAGGAATCATATAACACCACAACCTCACTCTATATTTTTATAAGTAACTTCAAATGGCTAGTTCTCTTCAACAAGAGAGAAAAGACTATGCTTTTGATTTGTTTTACTACTTACCACTAAGTTTACTAAAAGACTCATTTCAATATTGAAAACCAAAAAAGTATTGAAATGCATCACTGACATGTCCTAATGTTTAATACTGTGTTCCCCACGTGACCCATGTGGCCAAATTAAATAAGAAACTTTGAACATTGCCACAGCATGTCAGTAATAGATACATGCCTGAAATTGTTACACTACCCTGAAGGAAGTGTTTGTGCTTCCTCGCAGATAGGAGTCATGAATTTCACAGAGCAGATAAAAACAGTGAGTAGGCAAGGTTTTGGTAATGGAAAGCACGAAACATCTAAATTTGAGATCAAAATATCAAATGCATAAAAGGACAACCGAATGAAATTAACGCACATATTGGATTTCTTAATAGTAGAATCACATATAGTAAAACAATAATACTCATGTAAGTAAAATTGCTAGTTGATGCTTTTTTCAAAAGTAAAATTCCTTTCAAGCAGAGGCAGTTTTATTTGGAACCCTGGGATAGAGTGATAAGAAAACACGAGTTCAAGTTCCTTATAACAGCAGTTACCAGCTCCTGCAACATTGGCACTCCAATGCCCCACACTTTCTTGCCTAATTAAGCAATTCGGTGTGCGAAATGCTTCCTCATTGTCAACTTGATAGATGCAGATACCTTGCCTTTTTTGTTGAATAGTTCTTAAGAACACGCTCATGGATTTACAAGTAAGTCCACACTTCGGATTTTCTATCAAACAATAGCATGCCAATAGACAAGCAATCACGACAAAAACTATTGTCATGACATGCAAATCAAGGCATCAATAAGATGTGACACTTAAGGAGGTTGTCATGACATGCAAATCAAGACGTCGATAAGACGTGACACTTACGGAGGCGTGAGGCATAGGCCACTTAACAAGCACTATACTTGTAATTTAATGCATGTCACTATGATGTTGCTTTGGCATGGCTGACAATATCATGAAAAATGTCAATGCAAGCATTGACATTGTCATTATGGCCCTTGCGAGGGGCGAATGAGTTTGCCTATATGAATGAGAGATTTTCCTAGGCACCAATGGTGTTCAGCATATCCTAGTTGAGAACATATATGCACAGTGAAGTCAGGTTCGAGCATTTAATGGTTAATAGAGATATATCATTTGGAAAGTTAGGGTTATCAATGTTTACTATTGAGAAATAAGGCGTTGGTGTCTTTAACACCCCTAGGTTGTCGTACTATGCAGGGCAGCAGAAAACTTCTACGTGATCTATCCATTAATGCAACAGAGCTTTACAGCATGACAATAGTATGAATAGTGAATGAAAGGTTAATAAACTCAATGTATTGGGGACATGCTACCTTACATGGTACAGGAAAGGGTAGAAGTAGACCTCTAAGGCGCAAGGCATGTAGGTGGCTTGACTCGGCGAATTGACTGTAACAAGATAAGCACAAAACTGGGTGAAACCATGTAACAAGGACTTGAAATCAAGGTTATCGTGTATGATACTTTCAAAGACACGTGAACTGTGATATATTATCATACTTGGGTGGACTAGCATTACAAAGAGAGCTGCATTCATGAGTCTCAAAATCAATAGTTGACAAAGGCTAAAGAGACTGGGTGTTAGGGATAGTGTCACATGGAAACAGCGTAGTGTGCACTATTGGGCTAGTGAGACGCTAATATTGCTTAGGAGCAAGGTGTTGGGGAAGCCATAGAAAACTAGTGAAGTAAGTGAATCTGTTTGGCATTGAAATAGATGTTTCACTCATTTCATTGAGATAAACAGGAGGCAAGTCGTTGAGAAATAAATGTGAAATTCATGGAATGTTACAATCTCCACCATGTTGTGGTTCACCTACAAGGCTACACGTCTTCATCGGCATTGTTTCTTGATTGAACAACCAATTTGTAGATATTTTGATTGAGGAAGAGAAATCCATGATGAACATCTTTCCTGTTTTTGCTATGTGCTGATGGATGCTTGCTTGCACAAATAACTATATCAAATAGGAACTATCTTCTTATTATTTCCAATTAGATCATTAAAAAATAAAAAAGATTGGAAAGAGTCCCCCTACCATTATAATATTATAACATTCAGATTCTTTTATTTTAACATTCATTTGTGTTGGTAATTATCAGGTCAAGTAAAATACTAGAAAAAGTGGACAAGGAACAAAAATATCTTGGCTAATCTACGATACATGGATGAGAAAATTCAATAATATTTGAAATGAACAGGAAAAAAATCCGAATCAAACCCCTTAATCTTAAGTCCACTTACTTTGGAGAAAGGAGTAAAAAGGAGGCAATAGTATATTAGTCACACGAGGGAACAAATGACAAGATTTTCCCTGCATGCTTAGTTACTGGTGGCATAGTGAGACCTTGGACACCATCAAAGGATGCTCAAACTCAAGTGCTGAGTTGACAAGCGAACCTATCACTAGGGTGAACATTGAATTAGTTCCAGGCATAATGCTAGCAAGCAATCAGTATGCTAATAGTTTCTTGGCATAGAGGTGTTGATGCCTCAAGTTAAGGCAGACAATGCAGGATTCCGTACAGGGAATTCAATTGACAAACCTAGTGAGGTCAAGTGTAGCATGGGAGCACACAAGACTTTTGTACCTTAGACTTGAATAAGGCTATGCTTAGAAAAGTCTTGATGCCACACAGTTAATTTCTACTAAGAGTTTGAATGTGAAATTCAGCAAACCTCGGTGGTGATTTCAAATAGAAGAATTTCTAAGCTGCAGCAAGCTAAATGTCATTAAGGAAATAGCCAAATATGAAGATGATGATTCAGCATTGTCACTTGTCACGTGAAAACTTCAACTTCTGAAGGTAAATACACTGATACAGTCAAAAACTGCATCTGGAATTCAGAAACAAAGCAAAGTGCAGTGAAAGCAGCAGCATCAGAATGCAATGAAGTGGAAAAGAAAAAAAGAGATATATTATGAATGAATTTATCGACCAAGATTTGATGTATCAGCATTATATATCGGCATTGGCCATATTTCCCGATATTGTGGAAAAATCGTTATATGTTGTGATAGTGGTGATATATCGGCCGATATTTGCCTGTTAACTTACAATTCTTAGAAATTTTTTTCTTCTAATATACGCGATAACGATATATATTGTCTAATATGTTCAATATAAATATGGCTACAACAGATACCAATGCCAATATTTTCATCCTTAAATACAACAAAAGCATCGAAGGAAGCAAACATCCACAGAAGAAAATGTAACGGAGGACTGGGCATCAGATTATCAACTACATTGTCATAAAGAAAGCAATAGCAGAATAAGGAATGAAGGCAAATGCATCAGCAAGTGAAGCATCAAGACATCTGTTAAATTTGAGTTATCAGAGTCCAAAGCAGGAGATCTTCATCCACATCAGCAATCCAAGTGACAACCTTCATCGGCAATCCGTGTGGCTGATACAATCAGCATCCCTAGAGGTACTCAGTTTCATTGTTGTTAGGCAAACAAAACTCCTTTTAATTATCTTCTGAATTCTTGTAATTTTCATTCTGCTATAAAAAGGTGTATATATACGGGATCAGTGTAAAGCAAAAGCATTGTGAAAGAAATGACTTGAGCCTCAATTTCAAATTCTCCTCCTTCACTCTGCCTTCCTGAATTCCTCCCCACTGTTTCTGTTCTCTTTCTCTAAGTCTGTCTGAATCTCACCTCCATTTTCTCCCTTTAATTCTCTTATTCATGTAATCAAGTTGCTAATCTACCCACTTCATTACACTAATTTTCAAGTAGGGGCAACTTCTATGATAGCCATGAACTTCCAGCAGACATGGCGTGTGCGCTTTTAACAATAATTAAAATTGGTACAATTTAAAATTTCAACAGGCCAATTTAGTCAAAACAGACAGTATGTTGAAATTACTGTTGGTCATTCTTGCTCAAAAGCAATCAAGGTCATAGATTACTCTTTACCAGGTCACCTATAACAATATCAGAACCAACCATCAATCGGCAATGAAAATTAAAGATCCATGCAATATTGCTTCCTGGGCACTCTCCTAAATTCTTCAGCATTACAATCCATTAGCCCTAACATCTGCACAAAGGGAAGCAGACAATACAAGTCAGTCCCCACTTCACAAATGCCACTTTGTTCTCAACCATTCAAAGCAGCAAGCCACATCACAAAAGCATACTTAGAGACAATACCCTTCCCCCAAACCAGCAGGTACTAATCAACCACACTCTATAATCCTCTAGGCATTGCATCGAAGTATTGGTGGAATAGATGCCTGAAGCAAATGGCGGCAAATTGCACCCGCTTCAAGAGGTTAGCACAAGTCTCCTCATTCATTTCAAACTTTAACCCATTGTTTCCAACACCATCAATCAAATTGCTTCTTTCAAGCTCCCCAAACTGAATCCCATTCATGTAGAAAGCATGGATTTACTTGACCCACAATCTGCCCTCCTTCCTAGCTACTGCCCACAGACTTGTTTAAACATAGTAACCCTGTTCCATAGCTGTCAATCTCTAAATCCTCATCCTTGAAGCGTCTTCGGATTACAAATCTCCAGTCATGCAACTAAGAAACTCCTATCAAGTGTAGTACCAGGCCAGAGATAAGCTCTGCCAGAAGCTTACACTTCATCCACAAATCACTGATGAAGGAAAGTCATTCAAGATAACCAGAACACCTTGCATGAACTGTTCCCTCCTAGCACAAATAATGATTTTAGCACTCCAACTTGTAATCCTCGCAGTGAACTTCCAAAATAGAAGTGAAGTAGACAATCTTGCAAGAGGGACACCCAAATATTTAATGGAAGACCTCCTTCTGCTACCCCAAGTAGCTCAGCAAATTGCTTCTTTTCTACTCTTGCTGGATGCCCCCAAAATAAGCACTGCTTTTAATAACACGCACTTCCACACACTAATTGCTGAGAAATGAACCAACAGGTCACCAAATGCTTAATAGAAGAAGCATCAGTTTGCACAACAGCATAAGATCATCAGCAAGGTGGTGTGTGTGATTTTCAGCTTTTTGATCTTATGGTGGTTATGGAAACCCTCAATTTCATGTAGAATCCTAGATCCTCAATCTTCTAAGCAAGGATTCCTTTCCATGACTAAGAAAAAAAAGGCAACATATAATTGGGTTACCTGTCTCAATCCTAGCTTTCTATCAAAAACAAACAAAGAAACAAACATAACTACCACCATTTTTCAAAAATGAAAAGGGAAGAGAGGCCACACGCTGCATTGACAAGTTTATTGGGCTTTTGTTTGCTATGCTTCTAACGACTTCTCCAATAACAGTACTGGAAGGAATCATGATCCTTTTTATAAATTTTATTCAAGCACCTAGGACAAATCACCTTTTTATCAAATCCCGTCACAAGCTCCTGGCAAAGCATCACATTATCCACAATTTTCCCACCTTTAATAAAGCATGACTGAGCTATGTCAACCAAAAAAAGCACAAGAAGCTGCAATCTACTAGTAAGCAACTTGAATATCACTGCACAGATCACATTTCAACATGCAATGAGAGTGTAATCACCACGCTTTGACTCATTAACCATCTTAGGTACCACATTAATTGTGACAGCATTGAACCTTTTGAGTATCAATAAAGTTCAGATTCTTCAGAATAGCTTCAATTATATCTTTGCCTACAAAACCCAAGTCCTCTTAGATAACAAAGCACAAAAGAAAACCCAACAGGACCAGCAGCTTAATCATGACAGAGGGAAAAGCAGGCCTTTTTTAACATCCTCCTTAACAAATGAAGCTTCAAGTGCTATTCTCTGCTCTTCAATTAGAATAAAATTTTCTTCTAGAGCTTGTTGAATAATTGTTAAGGATTCTATCATTTCACCAATCCTTATTAGTAATAAGCATTTTCCCGGTCAAATCCACTTCGAACTTCATTACTGCTCTGATCAATATCTTCAGAAGTCTGCATTTCAGTTCCTAATAAGGAAATAAAGTAACTTAAAATCTTGTAAGCCATCACCTTAGCATCAGCAATCTTGTTTCTTCTTTCACTAAACAAATTCAGGATATGGAACTTATTCTTAGCTTTGTCTCCTCGCGACCCAATGAATCAGGATCTGGACCTTAGGACCCGAAAAGGTAAGGTGTGAAATTAGGACCCAATTTTTGGTATCCTCCAGCCATTCACTAATTAGTTCACCCAATTAATGGGGATCTGAACCTTAAGATTACTGCTGACAGTTTGTTGGCAGTCATACATATCTGATTTCTGTCTCAAAACCATACAATCAGGCATTGCAACTGAATTTCTCAACCAAGTCCTCGTATCCACAATTCCACAACCAGAAAGACCCTGACATAAGAATTCTTTGCTATCATGATCACACATATTAGTTTACACACTCCACTCAAAATTTCACTTAGGGCAGACTTACCCAGTAAGAGTAAGGTCTCACAATTGTATCCAACTAGGTATATAAAAATAGTCTCTTGATTGAAACTAAATTCTGGAGACTACTCTCTGAAAATGATAGGTTTGGAGTAGGAAACCACATACAAGTACACCTCTAAAGCAAGTCTGATTGAAGTTACCACAATCATTAAGAAAAAAAAACTGTGGCTTAATAATCCTAATAAATCTTGACAAGATAAATCCCTTGGTAGCTCTGGAAGATACTTGCACCCAAAGAAAATACATGATCAAAGAAGGCTGCCAAAATTTAAGGCATTAAAACGATCAGAATCCCCAAGTACTACAATAGCAAGATCAAAATCAACAAAATCCGGGCAAACCATAGATGTAAATATCAACAGATATGATTTGTACCAAGACCAACAGATACAAAGAAAAATCAATCATGATGTGTCGATATATCAATGAGATAACACAATACAAGGGCAAATATAGCCAATATATCGGCCACTATTCTCTCTCCCCACATAGTGCTGACATCAACTTTCTTTGCACTCCCATTCCATTGTTTAAAATATTTCTTCCCCAAATCCAGCAAAAATAAACCATACTAAGGCTTAATAGAACAATTCAAACATATTTCATATCTCAAATCCTTATATTTATCTTAGATTTGAAATTTAGGCCAAAATATTTTTCAAAGAACGAACAATAGATATTCTTCTTAGATTTGTCAGTTCTTGCTTTTTTAGGCTTTGCTCGATTTCATGGTTCAAAAAACATGTATCAATTACAATAGATGTGTTAGAAACACTAGATTCAAGCTAAATTAAGTGTCAACCACCCCAAAGGCGAATAGGTTGCTTAACCTTCAATCTAAGCTGAGTTCCTCTTGCAAAATGCAACCTCCAGCCCCTCATGCTCCACGTTACATAGTTACCCTAACCACCTTCACTGCTTTACTGGGTAAAAATTTCACAAAATCTGCCTGTATTTCTATTTTGAAATTGTAGATTTTGTTGTACAAGGTAATTACACATGTTTTGTCAATTTTTAATTTTTAAATAATATCATTATTCTTCCAAAATTAAAACAACTTAAAATATTCACTTAAAATTTACTTTTCTATAAGATTAGACATGTTTTGTCAATTTTTAATTTTTAAATAATATCATTTCCAAAATTTAAACAATTTAAAACATTCACTTAAAATTTACTTTTCTATAAGATTAGACTTAGAGTTGATGAATTTCTTCTTAGAAGCCTAACATGTACATCTTGTTGATTGTTAAATATTTTAATTAAGTGTTTTTCCCTAATTCCAATATTTATTGATAATTTGCTAATTATTTTAAGATTATCTTGGAAGTCTTTTTGACAAATTGTTCTTAGAATCCTAATGTAAGCTTTTTGTGGGTTGTTAAATTACTCCAGCCATTCTTGGAATATGAATTTCAATTATAATTACTAGTAGTGTTAAGAAAATATTATGCTTGGTATTGGCCCTTGTGGTTTAACTAATCATTAATACGTTCCTAGAAACCAAAATAATATGTTTTGGTAATTGTCAAATTTTA
The DNA here is from genome assembly GCA_025585075.1 of Nepenthes mirabilis. Lineage (NCBI taxonomy): Eukaryota > Viridiplantae > Streptophyta > Magnoliopsida > Caryophyllales > Nepenthaceae > Nepenthes > Nepenthes mirabilis. The sequence continues at coordinate 24,188 of JAODPA010067003.1, forward strand.
TGATTATTTTGTTGATTAAATATAAATTATATATATGAATAAGAAAAGATTATAATTGACAATAGGATACGTACTTGGATTAATATGTTCGTAGAAGCCTAATTAAATAGTATATTGTGTTGAATGCTTTGTGTGTGTCTGCGCGTGTGGGTGTGTGTGTGTGTGTGTGTGTGTGTGTGTAGCAATTCCATATAGCTTATAGATGGCACCAAGAAAAGCAGGAAGGGGTAGTTTGTGGGAATGTCCTAGTAAGGGGGATCATGAGGTGATGTGGGATGAGTGATAAAATTTTTATGATCCTATGGCAAGGAAGATGAATGATACTTATGTACACTCATGGGAACGAGCAATAGAAACAGAGGTAAGAGAAGAAGAGGATTCAGATATCTGTGGGTAATGGTATCCTTTTCTGGAAAGATAAATGGATAGGTGATAGTCCACTCATGCATAAAGCTTGAATCATCATCCCAGAATCCTAGCTTGACAGCAAAGTGGCAGAGCCTATCCTCCCAAATAGAGACTGGAACTATGCCCAGATCAAAGACAAATCGTCTCTGGAAGAATGCCTGGGGATTAGAGTCATCCATCTCCAATACCAATCCCGCTGCGAGGACGAAATCTCTTGGAGCTGCAATTCGGATACCTATAATGTGAAAGAGGTTTACAAATTACTTCAGGACTATCCTACTGGGAGAAAGGATGGTCGAGGATATAGAAACTAAAATTTCTACCTAAACTAAGGAAGTGCAGAAATGTGTCCAGTTCTATCAGGTGCCAACACTGCAATGAAACAGACATGGTAGCACATATTCTTAGAGATTGCTACAAATGGAAGCGGTAGCCAACAAGAGGCAGAAATAAAAAGCTCCACCAAAGCTATGTTCCAAACTTAATGCTGAAGCAGGTCTGAAATCGGATGGCCTGGTCTGCACTGGAGGTCAGGCCAGAAACAAAGGTGGAAAGTCGATATTTGGTTCTCCGGAAACATTGGGAACACAGACATTCTAACCACAGGAATTGAGGCCATATTCTAGGTGCTGTGAATAACAAGTGGCAAGAAATTGGAGAGGATTTGTGGAATATGAGCCTAACAGATGCCTCGCAACTCATTGCAAGAAAATGATTGCAAAACATAGGATTTTCGAGTCATTCACACCCACAAAAAATGCAATATTGCTTCTGAACACCTTGCCAAACTGGGCTGGGAAGTGGAGTTCAATATCATGAGTGGATTGTGGCCCTGAGAACTTTGAGAGACACCATCATGTCAGAAGCCCCAAAAGAGGATATCCCCTGCATAGGGCTGCCTTCTTCAGTACTCCCTGGATCCTAAATTTTCCTTTCTTAGCAATGTAACCAAAAAACTACCCTCACCCAACATCTTCTGACTTATGCATATGGGTGTCACCCCCTTACCACAAGTACCCTCCACAGTCCCGAATATTTTGGAGCACCCTCAGCTCAATTTCCACCCCATAAAGGACCACCTCAAGGGAACACCTATTTGTATCCTCCCAAGTCTAGTCAAGACCATTCAGGGAGCACCATGGGTTTCACAAATAGTTATGATGAGGTTGCCAGTATCCTAAATATTTTTTCAATGGCCCAGGGCAAAGAGGATATCAAGATCAATCGTGCAATCCAAGCAACAAGGATAAGAGTTATACTCCAAGACCAAGATCAACATGGTGGTAAACCCATCAAGGTAATTATTGCATAACTTGTAGAGTTTCATATTGATGTTTTATTGCTTATTGTTAAAGATGATATTATTCCATATTAGTACTGTTGTTTTCCAACTCTCTAGCAATTGTTAGTTATTACAGTGCTTATTCGATTGAACAAAATTGACTAAACTTTAAAAATATGTAAAATATGGTAAGTGATGATCAAATTTCAGTATATGATTCAATTTTGAGGTGATCAACAAAAAAAAGTTGCATCTACAGAATCTGATACTAATACAATTGATATGGAAACAATCGCAACCAATACCAATGATGATATTGATATTTTGATCCATAGAGAAAATCCTTTTTCATGTCACAATTATTAGCAAAAATTAAACCCAATCCTTCAAATTAGGGTTCCGGATGTAGATTACTTAAACACAAAGTCATGATTTGAATAGAACAAATTTTGACAGTCTCAACTGCCCAGCCCTGGAAACAAAAGATAAGCTTTCGAAGGTCCATGAACAAATTAATTAATGACAAAAGGTGAATGATCAACTAGAGTTAAAAAAAAACTATGTAACTAAAAAGCACAAAAAATAAATGTATGAGACAGATTGGAAAATGAACGCAAAATGAGTACAGGGAGCAAAATAAGGAGCCTTTTAAAATAGCAGTACTCAATTAAGAGGGAAGTTTAGAATAGAGAAAATAATAGACTCTCGGTGCCCACAGGCAAAATATTACAAACTAGATGAAGCCTTTTGTACGAGGACATCACAATTACTGATTGATAAATGACAGAATCAACAAAAAAAGAATGACAATCAATCCAATCTTAAGTAAGATACGACAAAGGTTTTCAAGTTTTACCAAATTACTTGCCCATCAATTGCAAGTGCTACCTAACTGATTTTACTTCTTCAGATGCTTCTATATGATATTTGGTCTTCATTTTATTCATGTTTCAGGGATACTTGGTTAGTCCCCTAAAGCCTTCTTTTGTAAATCCCTTATGAGCAGATTTGTTGCCCCTTTTTGGCCTCCAATTGATTAATTTTGGACTTACTCCTAAAAAACCAAAATAAAAAAATTAAAAGTATCCTCTGCCTAATTTTTAAAAAACTTAAAAGAGAATATTTCTCATCAGACATATAACTATTGTGCATGCATTGACTACTGAGTCATTGAGCAACTTAACTCAAATGACATTTCTTGAAGCAAGATGGAAAAGTACTCACCACAATAAACGGCATTCCGATGTCCCCTAAGCTTCTTAATATTTTGCATCTTTTGTACCATTGTTGATGGTTTTGCAATAGCATAGCAGGCTGCATGAGTAGAAGGTGCACGATGGTGTCTACTAAAACCACCTCCTATTTCCCTCAGCCTCAGCCCACGCACCTGATCAGCATGCATATGAGGCCATCGCATATAAACAGGTGGTGGTTTGACCTCGGTGTCTCTTTTATTCCCATCATCTGCTTTCAAATGAAGGCAAAGAAGTTTAACACTTCTTTCAACTCCTTGAGATGAATTTGTGAAGACATAAGCAAGGGTGGAAAACGCATTTTTCACATATCTCTTTTAACATAAATAAAAAATAAATAAATAAAAGGTTCCATTGCCATTGGAATGTCAAATCATAGCATACAGATATTTCAGACCAGTATATGAAATAATTATGGACATACGGCTAAGAAGTGAAAAAGAACCCGTTCCCAGCAGTGTAGGAACATCAGCTGCATTAGGAGCATTTCCACCAACCATGCCTTTCATCGGGTGTGCTTTTCTCAATATCAATTGCTTCAGAAGCTTTACTAAGTGGTCTTTTTCAATGTGAGGATGCCTAAGGATATTGAACATCCAAATACAAAAACAACATAAAATATTTATGAGGCTAATTTCTGCACTAACACATTAAAAAACATGTCAAAAGAAGAGAAACACAATGTACATGAAAAAAATTTTGAACGTAAAAAGAAAGGGAAAAAAATTCATGTCAAATATGAACAGTTCAGTGGCACAATACCACCAGTCAGAAAAAATGATTTCTGGAGCTCGACAAAAGCATATTATGTACCTTTCCACTAGCTTATTGTAACCTAAGGGAAAAGACAATCCATCATCATTCTCATCACCACTGTGTGCCCCACTCCTTGAATACCAAGCATGATATCTTCTAGGTAATAGGTTGTGCTCAAGAAGCTCATTCCAAAATTGTCCATAAGTTCTATGGCATGGCCCAGCAGACAGAAAATGCATAATCAGAAAATAGACTTCTCTCATGTCAATATCCACATCAGATTCCTCAGCATGTCCCATCTCAGGATCTGCGAGTTGATCTTTCACATGCCTCTTACAAGAAAATCTCAAAAGTTTCATACTAATAGAGTAAAATATTGGTAGAAGGGCTGTATTTCTGAAGGCCTTAGTTCCTGGACAAAAGAAAACAGAACACAGAGCAATTATTTCACAGGAATCTGTACTCACCAAACACATTATTCAGTAAATGATCAAAAGGATAAATTTTGGCTAGAATCCAAACAGCAGCAAATAACTATAATCTTTCAAATTAAGCCTGCATCTTAAAGACCAAGTATAATAAAAACAAATTTTCTTTACTACCTGTTGAAAGGGGACCCTAAAATAGACCAATGACCCACCGCAAAGGAGAATGTAGATTGTGCACTACAGAAGAAAGCATAATGCACTTTTATCCTATTTATAATTCTTAGTGCTCTCAAGAACTCTCATGATTTATCAAGGATGACATGTCAACTGTAACATCATTTTCTAAGAGAATCACTTACACCTATGAGAATTTCATTTTTTAACAAGAGATACAGTGAAAAAGTTCAAGTATATCAATTGAAACAGTCCAATCTTTACGACAGCGCAACAACATCAGTCTTTCATTTCTCCATTCTAATTTATCTTGTCGCTAAGCTACGCGATTTTGGACCCAAACAAACTGGACAGAGAGCAGTGTATAGAACTCCAGACTATAATAATTCCGGAATCATAATTACACATAATAGGCTCAAAAGAACCGCCTCAGCAGACCACCAAATAATATCCATATCAAGACTCCAATCACCTATACCTCTCATTAATAAGACCAGGTAAGGCATCCCGGTTAAGTGCCTCAACTTTTTTTGATTACTTTGCACCTGAACTTTTCAATATATGGCATGTTTATGAAAAATCTTCTCAAAATGTTGAGTGTCTTTAGAAAAGCACCTCTTCCTTTTACTTTTCTTTATATCATACACTGGCTTTTAATATTTTTGATGCCATGCTTAAGCTACTCAGCATTACCTGGCAATACATTTTCTACAAATATGACAGTATTGTTATCTTTTCAGAAAACACTAATAAAAGTGGTGGTTTGGAGGGAAAACTCAAAGATTTAAAGGTAGCCTCATGTAAACATTTCACAGAAAAAAATGTAATGAAAAATTACCCAGGTGTGGCATTCAAAATATAGAAATACAGGTGTCACATTGAAAAAATTCCTCGTTTGTAGAACTAGTGGAAAGAGTTTAGTGTTACTACAGCAAAAGAAGCACAATAGCTAAAGCATTAAGACACTATAGGCATGAATATTCAAAAATCCAGCAACTCACTTAAAATCCAGGAAATTGGACCCATGTCCACAAGCTTAAAATTCCCAATTGTTGCTTACTTTCAACGTCCAAATTCAAATCTCTACTTAATTCCCAAAATATGACCAGAAAAAAAAATATTCTTTTTAGGGGAAAGGAATGTTTCTTTAACTCAATAAAGTTCCGAAATTGCTGATTCTTTAGTAAAAATATAAAACACGATGTCCTATTTCCCAACAAACAAAAGTTCAAAAAATAAACAAATCAAGAAAAGATGTTCTATTGTACCTACCTTATTCATGTAGCAGCATATCCTTGTGAGGTTTCTACAACACCAACTTTTTGGTCAGTTAATCATCACCACCCTGGATGAGGCTTTTTAGTTATCACACAACATTATGCATAAGAAACATGAAAACAGTATGGCCCAGCCAAGTGACTAATTTTGCAGTGATATTACAATGTGAGATGAAAACTTGGCCTTATTCCACTAAAGACGTCCCATTGTTCATTGATGTAATCTAATTAAAGCTTAAGAGCATGCTTCAAGCATTCATAAGATAAAACTATACCAAAATCAACATTTGTCCACGTACCAAAATCAACCACAAAACCCATTTCCAACTGCTGCAACCTCTTACTATAACCTCTTCATTTCATTATTGCAACGCATGTTTTAGTTGCTTTTATCAACAAGGCAGCTGATGGTGGTTTCAGTAATGGCTTCAAGGCAGGAAAAATTCAATGGCAGCTGCATCTTAGGTTTTCAACTCTTATTTGCCAATGATATCAAAACTTTCATGATGCTTTAAATAAGGAATTTGTTGTATTCACTCTCTTCCCTCAACTGAGTTGCAAAAGAGTTCAGGTTTCAGGATTAATTAGGGGGGAGGG
>JAODPA010067004.1:0-10723 GCA_025585075.1 Nepenthes mirabilis
CCCTCCCCCTCCTCCTCTCCTTTCTTCTCCTTCTCAGGCCTTCCCTCCTTTACCCTTGGCCGCTAGGGTTTCTTCTGCTTCTGTTGCGGTTTTCGGTTCTGGTGTTGCTGGTAGCTCCATTTCTGCCAGTTGCCCCATCGTTTCGGGGGGCGAGATTCCCCTGGTGGAGTCGCGTGCAGAGTCGTTACCTAAATCGGCTCCCTCCTCTCCTTCGTTGTGTGAGGTTGTGAACCTAAAGCCGAACGCCCTTCCTGGTGCTCTGGGGGAGCTGAACGGTGGTGGCCCTGGGGGCTCCTCTTGCTCTTCTGGAGATGGTGTTGCTCCTGCTGCTGGTGCTTCCTCTGCGTCTCTGGTTTCTTCTATTGCGCCTTCGTCGGCGTCCATCGTCAATAAATCTTCCATGGACTCAGGTACTCCCCTCAAATTCTTCCCCCCTTCCTATTCGGGATCTGTTCTGGAGCTCTTTCCCCCTGCTGAGGTTACCCAACAGGGTGATGCCACTTGGAAAGACTCTCTTGTGGGGTATTTCTATGAAGCTCCTCTAAACTTTCACGTTGTTGATCATATCGCTAGAAAGATTTGGGCGAAGTTTGGTATTGCCCGTGTTGCTGAACTGGATAATGGTTTTTTCCTGTTTAGATTTGATAGTGAAGCCTTGATGCAGGACTGCCTAAATCATGGTCCTTGGACTTTTGCGGGGTGACCTTTCTTCCTGAAGAAATGGTCCCCTCAAATGGCTCTTTCTAAAGATGATCATAAATGTTTCGCCATTTGGATCCACCTGAAAGGTGTGCCGGTCCTGTACTGGACCCCCCTAGGCCTTAGCTGGATCGCCAGTGCTATTGGGAAGCCTCTTATGTTGGATCCCTCTACTGCCAAAGGTGCTCGCTTAAGGGAAGCCCGTATCTGTGTGGAAATTACAGCCACTTCCCATCAGCCTGATTGCATCAGGGTCCACCTTGGTGAGCAGCATGGAGATTGTATTAAAAAATAAAATAAAAATTTACACCCTATGATGTAATTCCAAATATTTTTCCGACTTGGAATTTAGTCTTAGCAGCGAAGGCAATAGCCAATCAACCAAATAGAAAATCAAGAGAGTCCCACTAAGTGACACAAGACAGCAAAAAGAAAACCCAGTTCAAAGTTATTTTAGAGAGCTGGCTTTCAGCTGCATCTCCCTGCATCTACAAAATTTGCTACACCTCCAGCATCAGGACTTTGATGAATAGAAGCAGCGAAAGATTCAAACGGCTTCAACACACATTCACTGACCCAACACACGGCATCGGGGTCCGAGAGACCCAGCTGCAAAGAGGTAAAGCACATTCAACTGGCATCTCCTGTTGTTCAGGAAAGATGCTGCAGCAGCGGAAGGCATATGGGGTGCTATACAGATAGAGCAGCCCACACCTAAGGAAGAAGAGTAGAACCAGCAAAACGTCGACCACACCAGCATCATCAATACACTACCACTACAGAGCAGGTTTAAGACAGATTTTTGCAACACACAGCAGCCGATTATATCAATCCACATGCAGCTATAAGTTCTATGGGAATATTTTAATATCATGGCCATTTTAGCAACAAAACACCTCCACATTTCAAGCACTGCCAAGCGCCAGAAGGCTCACCCAATCCACCTCAAGGCAACCCGACCGCAACAGAATCTAACTCCTAGTGCACACCCCTGCCAGGGTCAAAACAACCAGATCCAGTATCTTTATGAGCTAAAGCAACCATGCCAAATGAACATCAACCAGAAATTCAGGACCACCCAAATCACCACAGCACAGAAAATGGGATCGTCAGCCTTCTCAGCATCAATCCTCTCTTTCATACCAGAATCAGCTGTCAAACTTCACTCAACAGTTGCTTCTGCACAGAACACTAGGCAGCTGAATCAACACCACTCAAATGCAGGACAGAACAACAGCTCCTAGCTTCCACGACCCATAAACTGCATCTTCCAGTACCACATTCAATCCCAACAGTCACTGTCTTCAGCATCCAGCAGAGAAGCAATGGTTGTCCAGCACAGAAACTTGTCTACTAATAATCTAGCAAGTACCGAACCATTAATAGAACCCAACAGCTGCATCCAAAATCAGATACAAAAACCAGCAGTGGCATCATCAGAGTAACTATGGAGAGTATGCTCACAACACCCAATCGGCTTACTCAAGATAAGAATGGCATCCACCCTCAGCGACAAGCCATGGGCCAAGCAATCAGCAGACTCAGGCCAGAATTCACTATAGCAGCAGCAGCTCCCCACTCCAGAAAGCAGCAAACCAGGGCTAGGAGTCAGGCCAGGAAGGTTCATCAGAGATCTGCCATAACATCAGTTCGCCGAAATTGGGTAAACCATACCACAGAACATAAATCGCTAAATGCATACAGCCCACACCGCCAGGAGGGCAAACACATTAGTCAGAAAGAGACCAGTATCAGCAAAACATACTGAGCCCTGCAATGGCGCATAATCCGAGGCCATATCTCAGATTAGAGACATGCATCTCATGCACCTGCTGCATCACAGGCACCAGATAGCAAACAAATATCCAGCATTAATTGTCAGAACAACAGCAAATCTCATCAGCTCCAGATCCTTTAGGACAAAGGCACTAATCATCAAACATCATCGGAAAAACCAGCGATTACAGCTGCGGTGAAAGCCACAACCAAGTGTGGAAAACATCAAAACGCACCTGGAAGGGTGAGAAGGAAACAAAAATATATATATATTTTTTTTATCCACAGAGAGGAGCGCCAAAGCGGATTTTTTTTTTTTTTTTGGGGGGAGAGAGCCTGAGAAAGACCCAGAAGAAAAGCACCAATTTACGTCCCTCCAAATTTAGACCGCCACATGGGCATAAAAAGAAACATACGAAGTCGAGGAAAAAAACCAAAACACGTAATAGTAAAGCAAGCGCAAACATGAGGGACCCTTTGCAAAATGTATAAAAACGAGCAAACGGTAACGGCGGGAGCAAAACAGGGAACCACCACCCCCACACACACCTTTTTTTTATAACATCCAGCGCCTCACAAAGGGAATGGGAGGGCGGCAAGTGCTAGGCAGAGAGGCCTTCAACTTGTCCCGTACAACATTTATAATCGAAGAGCATATTTGGGTCAAGTCCTGTGGCAAGCGCAAACAGTGGCCATAACCCAACAGCATCCAATGCATAATCTGCATTTTACCCATCAACAAAGCTGGGCCAGCAACTCACCAGCCACAGCCTCACAATTTATGGCATCAATTTGATGCCAGCACCTTGCAAAGCTGCATCAATGCAGGATCATATCCACAAGCCTCAGCATCAGCATAAACCAGGGAAGAAAAACCTACTCAGAACAGCCTCAGCTGAAACAGCAGCACTCCAACGCACTCCATAAGCCACTCCTGGCAGCAAGAATTGCAAAACACGCCAATGGGATCAGCCACCAAAGGCTCATCATCCATTGCAGCCCAAGCAAAATTGTTGCAAAGCAACAGAAGCAACCGACTGGCTGTAGAAGCCAGACAAAGAAGTTGCAGAGTAACAACACCAAACAAATTGGCATTAATAGCCAAAAATCGGCAATCCGAAGGACTGCAACACAGCAACTATGAAAGCTGCAGACAACTCACCACAATAGAAGGATTTTCAGCGTCCGAATCGGCCACACCCACTACTTCCGCACTCCAGCCAATACCTCCAAACCAGATTAGCAACAGGCTCCCAACCCATCAGCCCGGATGGAACGTACCGGCAGAGAGGCATCAGAGACCCAGGCTCAGGCGTTCGTCACCGTCAAACCAACAAGTAGCGAGAAGCAATTTCAACAAATATAACCCAACATCCCACAGCCAGGGCTGCGAGCATTCACCGAACGAAATCCGTAGAACAGAGAGAGAGCTGCCGTAAAGCTTGAGGAGACAGCTTCCGAACAAAGGCGAACCCCAGATTCATTGCTTCAGAGCATCACGAAGCCGTCAGTTGCTTCAGATATCAGACCCCAACTCAAATCCATGAGGGCAAACTGACATCGAAAGCGGACAACCAAAACGACTTTGCAAGCAGCAGATTGTGGAGACAGAAGGGAGGAGACGGATTGCCGGGTGACGGGAGGGGACCGGGCAGGCAACCGGGAGGCCGGCCATGGCAGGCACCGGAGCCGCCCGGCACCCAAGTCGGAATCTTTTTTTTTTTGGTAAGTAAGAGATTTGGATTAATGGGAGAAAAGAATTACAAATTAGGATTTATCACCAAGTGTTATTCCGACTTGGGGATAAACCTAAATAGCTAGGGCATGCCCGAGCACTTTGATACAATAGATGAAACCTACTAAAAGATAAAATTGCAGGAATTCATACAATACTAGACAACCACACAAGATGGTTCCTAAACAAGGAGCAAGCCAATCCATGCCAAATACTTTTAATGTCAGCAACAAAATGTAGCCAGCAGCTAATCAGCCAACAGTCAACATATTTCCAACTCAAGATGAGCTTCGTCTTCAGGAACCGGGAGCAATAGCAGCGAGTCCCCATCGAAAAAGGTCAGCATACACATCAACAATGAAAGGCACCCGACCAGCAGCTCAAAACGCATCATACCAATGCTGGAAATCACCCTGGCAGCTGCATCAGAGCCCCATCCCAGCAGCAACTTCCAGCCGCAGCTTCACAGCCCTGCACCAGCAAGGCACACAGGCACCGAACCACAACAATCCAGACAGCAGCACAGGAGCTGAACCAGCATCAGTTGCAGCACCCAGAACCAAAATACATGCCATCTGCCAAAGCAAAAACTCGTCCAAGAATATGAAAGACCAATACAGGTCTACCAATTCCCTTTCAATTTCAGGGACAACTGATTATCTGCAATCTCAGCATCAAAAAATGCAACAAACCACACTCCAAAAGCATGTAATAACAAAATCCAGCACCAACGAGCAACAGGCGGAGCATAAAGAGTCAGCAGCATAACAATTACCATGCCCCAAACCTCCAGATCCACCGGCCACCATCGGTGCCAGGGGCAGTGAACCAACCATCACCAGAAGGCACTATCAGCTACTCCAGATGTAGAGGACGGAGCATCCGCAAATTCAGCAAGCAAGATTGCAGAAAACCGATCTCGAGACAGAAGATAAATCCAATGTCCCTCAATCACATTCTGGCCGCAGCAAAGGATCAATAAAGCCAGAGGAGGCATGATTCAAACTTTGCAGCAAGCCATACATAAGATGAAGTTGCAGCACGGCAACAACATCAATACACAGGCTGAAAGCCAGACAAGCAGTCCAAAGGACTGCAACACAATCACCACAATTAAGCATCTCATAGGCAGGGCATCACCTCAAACAAGAAGAAGAGGCAACAGCCCACCGGAAGCCCAATCGCAGAAGCCATTAATGCAAACAGGCATCCCACCCCATAAGGCAGCGACCACATAGACAGCAACCAGCAGGAGCTCGACTCAACATCCAGCCACTGCAGCCAAGATAACACTATCGGATCACCAATCCTCAGCCAGAAAGCTCCACCCAGAGCAGCACGGGCACCCCAAACCCAACCAACAATGGTGATTCACATTGGCAGAGGAAATCCAATCCAACAGCCCAAGACCTCAGGCACTGGAAACCGAGCAGAGAGCGAGACCCCCCAGGAAGCCAGTGGAAGCAGCTCCCGAAGCCACAGATCAGAACGTTCAGAGGCATCCAACAGGGCCACGGCCGGCACAACCGGGCAACGTTCAAGCAGCACCAAGTCGGAATCGTCGAGGACGACGCCGGCCAAATTCGAAATTCAAAATCGAAATTTGAAAATCGCCCCTTGTCAGAGGCTGCTTGTCAGAGCGAAATTTGAAATTACTCTACGGCACATCAATAACCAGAACAACCATATCACTACCACCGCCACAGCAGTACAATTGGTATACCAAACCAACTCACTACCAAATTAACAAAAGGAGAAACAAAGTATACTTCATCACGCCAGCATGAAGACACTAAAGCTGACTGCATTTTCTCATCAGCACCTCAATACTAGCGATTAATAATGCAGCAGTAAATTTCAAGGGACATACAGCTGTCTACAGCATCACATATCATCCGCACCAGCAGCATCAGAACGCTATCCCAACACAGCACTTGCATCACACCGAAGAACAACAATACCAATCAGTCCGAAGCATGGTAATGCGACCACAGCAACAACTGAATCATAGATCACGCCCCCGCTTTCAAAAAGCTTACTCTCGTTTTCAGGCCAGCAGAAAGATCATCTCATCAGCAGGAAGAGCTATGCATTCATGACCATAAAACATCATTCAGCAAACCAAGTGAAGAGGCAGCACCATCACCATGAAATGGTATCAGACGGCATGCTTCACAGCACCCAACTGCAATTCAATAAACAAAGTGCCCACCCACCAACAACCAATTAGCAGCAAATCATCACATTAAAAACCCCAGCACAACGGGATCCCAGGCTACTGCACTCAGATTTGAGATAGAGGGACAGTAAGCTTTCCACAGCTTACAACCCAAGAGCTGCAACAACTTCCATGGAACAGTCCTGCAAATGTACATTGTGCCCCAAGAGAAGAATATTGTTACTAATTTGAGGACCAGCAACAAAAGCCGTTTGACACTTTCCAACAAGAGAGGGTAATGTAATCTTTAGTCGGTTTGCAATGATCTTTGAGATGGCTTTGTAGATAACATTACAGCATGATATTGGTCGGTAGTCAGAAACGGTTCTCAGAGACGGCACCTTCGGGATAAGACTAATAATAGTTGTATTCAATTGTTTGAGAAGTTTTCCGTGATTGAAAAAATCACAGATGGCTTCGCAAACAGATTGACCTTCAACTACCCATGAAGCCTTAAAGAATTTTGAAGAGAAACTATCCGGCCCAGGGGCTTTGTCATCACCAATCGTGAATATCGCTTTGTGAATCTCCTCCTCAGTAACTGGACCAATGAGTGTTCCAGTTAGACAGTCCGGAACAGTGTGATGGATGTAAGGCCGAATCCGTGATACATCAATCGGGCCACCCGTACGTCCGGACCCAAGTGCCTTCCTGAAATGATCCACAACCAATTTATGGACAGCCTTAGACCCAACGGTCGGGTTCCCAGTCTCATCAAGCAGAGAATAATTCTTTTCCAGTTATTGTTACCATTTAAGGTCTTAAAAAAGAATTTTGTGCACCAGTCTCCCTCTTTAAGCCATCTGGTCTTAGCTTTTTGTTGAAAGAATTCAGCTTCCTTTGCCATGGCATCGTGATAAGCCGTCCTACATGAAGATTCCACATGGGAACAACCAAGTGGTGAAGGGAGTTGACCTTGAATGTCCTCTAATTTTTTCCTGGTCCGAAAGACTTTTTTTTTTTTTGGTAAGTAAGTATTTTGGATTCATGGGAGAAAAAAAATTACAAAATCAATGCATTATCTCCAAGTATTTTAACCTGGAGATAAGACATTAACAGCTAGGGCATTCCCCGAGCCACTGAGTACAACAAAACCATCAAAATGATGAGCATTTCCAAAATAGGCCGAAGTCTACACAGCCCAAGAACATAACAAATTAAAAAAAAAAGCATAAATGCCACCAAGGAGCAACAAAGTGGGAACGCCATTCATTGCATCCTTTCAGCCATCAGCAATTTTGGGCCAACTACCCCCAGCAACCACCATCAACACTTGGAGCACATCAGCATCGAATCCACACCCAGTGCACCGCAAAAGAACAAAGGCTACAGAGAGCAAGCTGAAACCAATAGAGGCTTCAGCATGAGCAGGTTCCATCCATAGAAGTGCCCAACATCAGCAGTATTGCAAACCGGCAAGAACACAGCACTGCACATCAGCAGCATAGCCTCACCAATCACAGTCCTGCAAAGAGAAAACCACAACATAGTCACATGCACCCACTGCCTCAATTGCCAATCAGCATTTACATCAGCATTTTAGCCAGTCCTGGTCCGCAAGACTTCGTCATGGACATCACCTTCCTGAAAATTTAGAGTTTTCAGTGCATACTTCGTGCTTTTGAGTTTTGTCACCAGACGAAACATAGGGGTACCTCTCACAACATCAACCCAGGCATCTTTTACCACTTGGTGAAATCTTGGGGATTTGATGAGAACATTGTTAAATCGGAACTTCCCATGATTTTGATTTCGATCATGTGACAGGAAAAGAATGCACGGAGAATGATCAAACAGTCTGGGGGGTGGGAAAGTTGCTTTGGCCCTTCTGAAGTGATCCATCCAATGCCCATTTGTCACAACTCTATCTAGCTTCCTGAAAATCCGATTTGGAGGGTCCCGCCCATCATTCCATGTATAATGCATACCATCGTGGCACACATCCTCAAGATCACAATCTCGGAGACATTTGTCAAGTTCTAATGAACTTTTTTGGTGCCAAATACCGCCAAGGGCCTCGGATGGGGACCGAATAGCATTGAAATCTCCAAGCGCAGCCCAGGGAAGATCTCCAGGGAAGGAAGCCACCTGTCTAAGGCTCTCCCAAAGGCGCCTACGAAGGCTTTCTGAGTTTGCACCGTAAATAAACGATATAATACAACGGAAATTTTCCTCCAGAGCCATGACTTCAGTGTGAATAACCTATTTTTCTGAAGAAATAATTTTCACCCCTTTTTTTTTTTTGGTAAGAAAGTGTGTATTTTGGATTAACGGGAGAAAGAATTACAAGAAAATTATGTCATAACTCTAAGTTTTTAGACATGGAGTTAAAACATAAAACGCTAGGGCATACCCCGAGTGACTAATACATCATAGAATACATTCAGCAAACCTCTAAGAGGATGGAACTAACAGAAAGTAGAAAAAGAACAACGACATTTTACAAAAGTAGGAACAACAACAGTGCTGCCCCAAACCAAAGTGCATCCCAAGAACAGGAACAACATATCTTCCATTACGGCCTCGAGTCCAAACCGGCACCCTTGAGTCAAATGAAACCGGCCACAGGTTGGCAACTGAGGACTGAAATGGAAAACGGCAGTTGAAAACGCCACAGACAAGTCAACCAGCCAAGAGTCAACACCGGCCATTGAAAGCGGCTTGAAATCGGCCACAGTAAATTCAAATCGGCCATAAGTCAGAAACGGCACACAAAACCGGCTCCCATGCGCAAACGAAACCGGCAAGCAGCCCAAAATCGATCACGATTCGAGATCGGCAGCTGAGTTCCAAATCAGGAAAAAAGCTTCCAATCGCGCTCGGCAGTTTACACGCCCATTCCGGCATTTGGGATGCAATCGGAAGCTACAGCAATCGAGGTCGGCATATGGGATGCAAATCGAGATCGGCAATTCATTTGAAACCCAAACCGGCACTTGAGACCAGATCGACAATTGGGTCTTAACCTCAACCGAGCAGAGACTGGATTACGCCGTAAACACAATCCATACCGACATTTGACCCTATGCAAACCGATTTGCAGTCGACATGAAACCGGCATTGATTCCATTTCGGCAAAACCACGAAGATAGAATGCATAGCCTGGGAAGCTCATTCCACGTCAGCAAAGATTTCATTCCGGCAAAACCTAGTGCAAAACGCCATTACACAACTGGAAACTACAACCGTGGTCTCCCTTCCAGGGGTTCCCACCAGAACAGCAACCATCAGCATGAAATCAGTATATCAAGCTTGAACGAATACATCAGCTTGGCCTTCAGCGTCCAACAGTGGCAGCAGAAAACATCTAGCAGCTCTTAACTGTATTCCTCCTCAATCAAAGGAAAACAGCATCCAAGAATTTCACCAGCTTCCAGCAGACTCATCCTCAGAGAGAAGCACCAAAACCCGCAAGGTATATGCATACAAGGTCCACACTCCAGCCAGTCAGACCCAGGCAAACCAGTGAAAAATCATACCATTATACTCCAGTAGAAAGAAGCCCACACAGCAGACAACTGGAGAGCAATGCATAGGCAGCATTGTTTAACACCATGGGATCATCCAGGAAAGATGCGGAAGCAAACCTAGCAGCAGAAGCAAAAATTAGCAGCATCACCGACCATCAGCAGAGAGGCGCCCAAATGTCCACAGCAAAAACACAGAATTCCTTACCACAGCATACCAAGCAAAAATACAGGGTCCCATGAGCAGGACCCAGCCAAAACTTGCTCTATCAGCATGCTCCTAAGAGCCAGAGGCACCCCTGGATTTCCGAGAGGCTGATTTTTTCTTTTTTCTTGACTTAGAAATCTTCCATTCAGATTTAGTACCCGCCAATTCATCAACCAAAGGGGAGTTTGAGGAGTATTTCAGAGATATCCTCTTAATAGAGGCAGGAGTGAGCAAATACTCATCCAAGTCCAGGTGGTCATGGCCAATCCCGGAATCAGGTGAATTAGGAGCCGAGCCCTTCATCTGAGGATGAAGGGAATCATCCACACATCCGGATGACTCATTAGGGCACTCTTGGTTGACAACTGGTGAGGGTGCATGAGCAGCCAAGTCCAATTGGCAGGGAATAGGCCAAGATACCACCTTAACCGATGGAATTGAATCAATTGACTTTCCACCGGACCTCAAAGAGGTCAAGGCATCATCAGAGGCCAGGAAAGGGGCAACTGGGCAAGTTAGTTCATCATTTGACTCTAAAGCAGAGGAGTCACAGTGGGGGGGCCATGAAAAGGGGAACGGGTAAAAAACTTTGAGGGAGTCTGGGATACCAGACCAATGTT
>JAODPA010067005.1:0-10722 GCA_025585075.1 Nepenthes mirabilis
AACTTCCATAACATTGGCCATCTTTCCAAATATATTCAAGTATTCCGCCTCCCTGTCTTGAAAATTATAGGTACAAGCAGCCTGTCTTCCTCTACTTGTCATTCTTTGTGAGGACCCGACCCCTAAAACATGATAATTCCTATTTATTAAATTGATGAAAATGTGTTTGAGATAATTGGACTAAGGAAAATGTGAAAAAAATTTGGGTTAGAGGCGGAATATGCCCCCAGGGCATCGGTGCCTGGCTGGTGCCTGAGGCACCACCGTAGCCTAAATAACAGAAACCACAACTTGAGTGGCGCTCGAGATGCCACCCAAGCAAAAATAACAGAACTGAGATGCCACCTAGGATTGATATACAGTCAAATTAGATTTTCCGGCATGCCTTAGAACGTTACCATGGTAATCGAGGATAACTCTATCCATGAAGTTATATGTGATCCGCTATTCCTTAGGACGTTATGATCAGGATGAAAGATTCTGGACCTGGCCTACCTTCGGGAGGAACGCCTGTACAGATCACACGAGAAGGGATCTCTTGTTCATGTTTCTGGCATTTGATTGTATGGAGTGAACACAATCTATCCTCGATTATTTCTCCCCTCTACTAGTAGGGTTTACTGGTGGGGTCCTATATTAATAAAAAGGGGAATTTCTATAAGCTATAGAATCAAGACCAATTTTCGCTTTCTGGATTCCGTTTTACCGGTTTATTATAAACGAGGCTTGGCTACGTTTATTCTGATTTTTGAAATTTGATTGTTCTATTTTCGACAGTTCTGTAATCTTCTACATTATATTTCTGCTATAATTTCTATGAATCACTGCGTTATAGCATTTATACTTTATCATGTATTTGTATCCGTTTTACTATATTCTGTTCTGCATAAAAGTTTTACTGCATGCCTGCAAGTACCTTACTGGGTCTTGGCTCACTGTTTACTATTTTTTCCCTCTGAATGAGGCTGTAGAGCTAGTATCGGATGAGAAGGAGTAATCTAGAGTCTAGCTTGAAGATTTTGGAGATTTAAAGCATCTTGAAGTAATCTTAGAAAAGCAGTTGGATGTAAAGACCCGACTTGATATGTGATTTTATATATGAATTTTATGCCTATGAGTATCTATGTATATATGGGTTTTGTATGGAAATGCATGTGATAAACAGAAAAATATGCTTCCGTAAGTTTATAGTTCTGCTTCCACTATATATTTTCTAGTTTTCTGTACAGATCCTAGATGACATCTCACTTATGAACTGTTATTATAGTAGATGGGATTGTGATAAATGTCATGGATGGCAACTGTGGTCCTGTGAACGCGTGTTGTAGGAAAGTTACGGTATAATTAGATAGTTGTGTGTATGTACTAGTTTACTATGCAGGTTTTATACAGGTTTACATATTTGTTTAACCTAATTTTAGAAAAAACTTTGCCCGTTTTTTTCTAGAACCTTGAGTGTAATATTAGGCTTTTGTTCCTGTTACGAATAACGAAATTATTAGTGACAAAAAAATACGTTCTGTCACAATTGGTATTAGAGAGATGAGATGCCTTAAGAATTGATCGATCAAAAAGCGAAAGTATAGGCCTGAATTTCTGTAATAAATTTCTGTGGGAATAGGTTAGAGTAGCTAAGGTAATTAGGACTTTTAGGAATTAGTCCTTAGGCTAGATTTGAATTTCATTAAGTTATTGAATATCTAGTCCTTTAACTGATTTCTTGAAGGTATAATATTGTGTTTATTTGATTATAGGATGGCCAGTGGAAGGAGTTGAAGAAATAATCGTGGTGGTACTAGTACGCCCTATGAAAGGGAGGCTACTTACATTTTTCTGTTGGAGAGAATAACTAATGTAGTAAAAATCTGTCGAACAGAGGCACATGGCTTCGGTCCCCGCACCCGAGCCAGCTCCGACACTTCTTGCTCTTACGACTTATGACAGATTTACAGCGGAGTGAGCACCGAATTTTTTAGAAAAGCCTGATCCGAAAGAAGCGGATGTGTGGTTAAAAGGGATGAAAAATATATCACTGTGATTGGGTATACTGATCGGAAAAAGGTTACATTTGCGGTGTATAAACTGGAGGGTAAAGTTAATAGCTGGTGGAGCATAAAGAGAAGGGCATTGGGAGTGCCTGATGATGCCATTACTTGGGAGATATATGAGAATGTGTTTATGAAGAAGTACTTCCTATCCAATCTCCAAGACTAGATGGAGTAGGAGTTTATGAGGCTTAGGTAAGGAAATATGACGGTGAAAGAGTACGATGCCAGATTCACTGAGTTATCTCAATTTTTGCCCTTCTATGTGGAAGATGAGTTGAGAAAGGCGATGAAGTTCCAACAAGGGCTGCGGGATGACATTAGAAAGTCGTTGTCAATCCTGAAACTCTAGACCTTCGCTGAAATTCTGGATAGGGCAGCAATCTATGAGAAAGAAGCGGAGACGAAGAGATTTTATGCAAAGAGAACTGCTAGCTGGGTGGGCTTTAGAGTTGGATCTAATGTAGGATCTTTTGGACCGTCCAAGAGGATTAGGACAGCTGACAAGGGGAAGAACATCGTTCCGGCTCAGACAGTGACTGGTTCTAGAGTATTAACCGTAGATTGTACCTTCTGTGGGAGGAGACATCTGGGACAAACATGTTGTAAGGTATTGGGAGCATGTTTTAGATGTGGATAGTAGGACCACCAGATAAAAAACTGTCCATTACCTCCGAGGCTTGAAGGAAAGAAGCCTATTATCCCGGCAAAGGCCTTCGTAGTGACTATTCAGGACCCGGAGGTATCTTCGAATGTCGTGGAAGGTACTCTTTCTATTTGTGGAGTTTCTGCATCTATATTATTTGAGTCGGGATCTACCCACTCTTTTGTTTCTCCACGGTTTGAATGCTGCATTGTATCTACCCCGTGCATTTTGGATTATGAAATGTCTATATGTACTCCCACTGGATCCCCTGTGATTATTGATGTTGTCTATCCTGGATGTGTAGTTAAGGTAAATGAAAAATATTTGGTTGTGGATTTAGTATTGTTGAACATGGGTGATTTTGATATGATTTTAGGGATGGACTGGCTGGCCAAATACCATGTCAATATTGACTGTTTTTTGAAGAAGATTTGCTTTAATATTCTTGAGATGGAACCCTTTTTCTTTCAAAGCAGTAAGATGAAGGGGGTGCCCATATTAATCTCCACTTTACATGCTAAGCATTTGATGAAAAATGGATGCAAAGCTTACTTGGCATATGCCTCACTACTGGGAGTCATAGTGTGCCGACTAAGGACATCCTAGTTGTCTGTAATTTTAAGGATGTATTTTCAGAGGAGTTACCTAGATTACCTCTACACCGGGAGATTGAGTTTGAAATTGCTATGGTTTTTGGTATTAGTCCAGTTTCTAAGGCCCCTTATTGTATGGATCCGATTGAGTTGAAGGAGTTAGAATTACAATTATAGGAACTGCTAGGTAAGGGCTTTATCAGACTAAGTGTATCTCCTTGGGGTACACTGGTATTATTTATGAGAAAGAAAGATAGGTTCTTACGGCTATGTGTTGATTATCACGAATTGAAAAAAAATCACGATTAAGAATAAGTATCCTCTGCTGTGTATTGATAATTTATTTGATCAATTGTAAGGATCTTGAGTGTTCTCGAAGATTGATTTGAGGTCCGGTTATTATCAGTTGAGAATTAAGTCAGAGGATGTGGCTAAGACTACTTTTCAGACACATTTTGGCCATTATGAGTTCCTTGTTATGCCTTTTGGCCTTACGAATACTCCTACTGCTTTTATGGATCTAATGAATAGGGTGTTCAGGGCATACTTGGATAAATTAGTGGTGGTATTTATTGATGATATCCTGATTTATTCAAAGGATTATGAGGAACACGAAACTCATTTGAGGATAGTACTTTAAGTGCTCCACGAGAAAAAATTGTATGCTAAGTTGAGTAAATGTGACTTCTGACTAGAGAAGGTGATATTTCTGGGGCATGTCATTTCTAATGGTGATATTTTTGTAGATCCAAGGAAGGTAGAGGCTGTTATAAACTAGAGCAAGCCGGCTTCTGTGATTGAGGTTAGGAGCTTTCTGGGCATGGCGGGTTATTACAGGCATTTTGTAAAAAATTTCTCACAAATTGTTATACCTCTAACTCAATTGCTAAAGAAGGAGGCTAGGTTTGAATGGATTGAGGAGTGTGATCTAAGTTTTCATGAGTTAAATGATCGCTTAACTACCGTTCCAGTATTGATTATTCCAGAGGGTTTAGGAGGCTTTGAGGTGTATTGTGACGCCTCTAATGTGGGTTTAGGATGTGTATTGATGTAGTACGGTAAAGTTATAACTTATAGATCTAAGCAACTGAAAGTGCATGAGAAGAACTACCCTACCTATGACCGGGAGCTTGCTGCTATTGTTTTTGCTTTGAAAATTTGGAGGCATTATTTGTATGGTAAAAAGTTCATTGTGTATTTTGATCATAAAAGTTTGAAGTACTTATTTTCAAAAAAGGAATACAATAGGAGGCAAAGGAGATGACTTGATTTCTTAAAGGATTATGATTGTAAAATACAATATAAGCCAGGGAAAGCCAATGTGGTTGTGGATGTATTACGTCACCGATCGGGGTACGTGGCTATGTTCTAAATCAAGTAGATGGAAATGTTGGATTATTTGAAGTAGTGTGATGTCCAACATTATGCTAAGGGTGATAGGATGCTCCTATCTTATCTTTAAATCCAACCGGAGATAGTTAATGAGGTAAAGGAGAATCAAGTAAATGATCCGTTCTTTATGGATATTGTAAGTGATCTGAATAGAGATTTTTGAGTTGATTTTAATGTCCGGACAGATGGGGTATTGAGGTTTAGAGATCGATTATTTATACCGGATGATAGAGAACTGAAGTAGAAGATCTTGAAGGAGGCTCACTGATCTCGGTATACCATCCACCTTGGGACAAACAAAATATATTAGGATTTGAAGAAAACTTTTCGGTGGAGAAATATGAGGAGGGATATTATGGCTTATGTGGAGAAATGCCTTATATGTCAGCAACTAAAGGCTAGAAAGAGGAAGCTTTTTGGGTTATTGCAACCAATGCCAATCCCAAGTTGAAAATGGGAAGATATTACTATGGATTTTGTGTCAGGATTGTCGAGAACTCCTAGGAATCATAATGCCATATGGGTTAGAGTTGATTGGCTAACAAAATTAGTCCACTTCTTAGCAATCAGGACGACTAATTTACGGGATAAACTGGCTCAGATGTATGTGAATGAAATTGTGAGGCTACATGGAGTTCCTGCTTCCATTATATCTGATAGAGATCCCCATTTTGTTTTAAGATTTTGGGAGAGTTTGCATAAAGAGTTGGGGACAGAGTTAAAATTTATTACTACATATCACCCCCAGACTGATGGCCAATCGAAACGTACCATTCAGATTCTTGAGGATATATTGAGGGCCTCTATATTGAAAATAAAAGGAACGTGGGACAGTTATTTGACACTGGCTGAATTTGCTTATAATAACAGTTATCAGGCTAGTATCGGTATGGCACCTTTCGAGGCTTTATATGGGAGGAAATGTAGGTCACCGATTTATTAGGAGGATATTGGAGATAGAAGGATTCTAGGTCCTAAAATTGTGAAAGAAATTACGGAGAAAATCAAACTGATATATGATAATTTGAAAATTGCTCAAAGTAGACTAAAAAATTATGCAGATTAGAGGAGGAAAGAATTGAGCTTTGAGGTAGGAGATTTTATCTTTCTGAAGGTCTCACCGTCTAAGGGAACATTCCAGTTTGGAGTAAGGGAAAAACTGAAGCCACATTTCATTAGTCATTTTGATATTCTGGAAAGGATCAGAGATGTAACCTACAGATTGACGTTACCATCTCGTCTGGCAGGCATACACGATATATTTCATGTATTGATGCTTTGAAAGTACGTCTACAATCCTGCACACATGATTGAATACGAGCCCTTGACTATTGATAAGGATTTATCATATGTCGAGAAGCCGATATATATTTTGGATTGCAAGGATCAGAAGTTGCGTAATAAGACCATTCCCCTGGTAAAAGTATTCTGAAGGAATCATTTACCGGATGAGACCACCTAGGAGCACAAAGAGGAAGTTCGAAGCGAATATCCTTACTTATTTTCTTGAGGTATGTAGCTCTGTTCAATTTCGAGGACGAAATTTCTTTAAGTGGGGGAGAATGTGAGGACCCAACCCCGAAAACATGAAAACTCTTATTTATTAAATTGATAAAAATGTGTTTGAGATGATTAGACTAAGAAAAATGTGGGAGAAATTTGGTTTAGAGGCTGAATAAGCCCCTAGGGCATTGGCACCTGGGTTGCGCCTGAGGTGCCACTGGGGCCTAAATAACAGAACCCACCGCTCGAGTGGTGCTTAAGGCCCCACCCGAGCGGAAATAACAGAACCGAGCACTTGAAGAGTGCCCAGTTTGCGCTGGAGCGTGGCCCAAGATTTGTACTGGGCGCCTACTCGACGGTCAATTACCGCTCGAGCACCGATCATTGGCCCAGTCACGTGACTTCTTTCTCTTGCGTTTTAAAGGGGGATAATTAGGGATTTGGGTTCATTTTTCTCAATAGCAGCGAAGGAGGAGAAAGGGAAGGAAAGAGAGGAGAAAGAAAGGGGGAAAATCTACCGTTCAGTCTCGATCCATGTCACGGTAATTGTAGATCGAGCTCAGGCAAGTGTACCTCAGACGTTATTTTTCGTCATTACTTTTCTAACCCTTAAAATTGGTATTTATACTTTAAATACATGGTTCTGCATGTTTACTATAAATAAAGCCTATTTCTATAAATTAATCGGACATATTTCTTGTTTACATGTATATACAGTAGTATCTGGTTTCAATTTCAAAAAAATGCATGTGTTTGGTATCTGTTTATTGTCCAATAATTTCGATCAAACCTTAGGTACAAAATTATTTAATGATTTTTACCCATAATTTCTGTTGTATAAAAGTTAATCTGTATTGAAATAAAGCTTCTGATGTAAATTATTTCTAAAAATTTCACACAGACTTATACTGATAAATTGCCATGCACTTCTGAAGTGAAACTGAAGGGTTTTTAGATCGTTACTGTATATTTTGAACCAATTCAGAAGCATTTCTAATTGTTTCTGTATATTCTGAAATAAATCTGAAGGGTTATAAACTGTTTCTGAACGTTCTGAAGTTAACTGAAGGGTAATTGTGAAACTCTGACTAATTTTTGAAACTAAAAAGGGGTTTGTAGTTATAAAATAAGAAGAAAAAATATTTCTGATACCGTTATTAGGACCCAAGACTAATATACAGTCAAATTAGGTTCTTCGACATGTCTTAGAACGTTATGGTGGTAATTGAGGATAACTCTGTCCATGAAATTATACATGGTCCGTCCTTCCTCAAGGCGTCATGGTCAGGAGGACAGATTCTGGACCTGGCCTACCTTCGGGAGGCACACTTGTACAGATGCCACGGGAAGGGATCTCCTGTTCATATTTTTGACTTTTGATTGTGTGGAGCGAATACAATTTATCCTCGATTATTCACCCCCTCTACTAATAGGGTTTACTGGTGGGGTCCTATATTGATAAAAAGGATAATTTCTGTAAGCTATAGAATCAAGACCGATTTTTACTTTCTGGATTCCATTTTACCGGCTTATTATAAACGAGGCTTGGCTATGTTTATTCTGATTTTTGAAGCTTGATTGTTCCATTTTTGACAGTTCTGTAATCTTCTGCATTATATTTCTGCTATAGTTTCTATAAATCACTACCTTATAGTATTTATACTTTAACATGTATCTGTATCCATTTACTGTATTTTTGTTCTGCATAAAAGTTTTACTGCATGCCTGCATGTACCTTGCTGGGTCTCGACTCACTGTTTATTTTTTTTTCCTCCAGATGAGGCTGTAGAGCTAGTACCGGATGAGAAGGAGTAATTTAGAGTCTAGTTTGGAGATTTTGGAGATCTGAAGCATTTTGAAGTAATTTTGGAAAAGCAGTTGGATATAAAGACCTGACTTGATATGTGATTTTGTATATATATTTTCTGCCTATGAGCATCTATGTATATATGGGTTTTGTATGGAATGCATGTGATAAACAGAAAAATATGTTTCCATAGGTTTATAGTTCTGCTTCCGCTATATGTTTTTTGATTTTCTATAGAGGTTCTAAATAACATCTCACTTATGAACTGTTATTATAGTAGATAGAATTGTGATAAATACCATGGATGGCAATTTTGGTCCTGTGAACATGTGTTGTAGGAAAGTTGCGATATACTTAGACAGTTTTGTGCATGTACTAGTTTGCTATGCAAGTTTTACACAGGTTTACATCTCTGTTTGGCCCAATTTTAGGAAAAACTCTGCCCATTTTTTTCAAGAATCTTGAGTGTAATATTGGGCTTCTGTTCCTATTACGAATGACGGAATTATTAGTGGAAAAAAGAAAAACATGTTCCATCACATTCTTTCGGCTAAACTTCAATTTTTGAAACAAGTGCAACTAGGTTAGATTGTAATTCAGCCTGATCAGTGACGTTTCCTAAACACAACATCCCAATCCTACTTGGTGCTAGCCTAACTAACTGGACTAAAATAACTAAGTCTAACCGGTCTAACTTGGCTGTCATATACCTTCATCTATTCAGTTGATAAATTTTAATCTATTCTAGACTTCCGTATAAATTCAGATCAAATTTAAGGTATCTTCTTTTCTCTAATACTACCTGTGACGGAACGGGCCTTAATCCTCTAATGACCTCTGTCATTGTTCATACTAAGAGGGACTGACCGGAGCACTTGCTATACTATAGTACTCGTCTGTCCAAAACAGAATGCAAATAGGATGAACATAAATAATCATACATTAAATAATAGAGCACACAAGATCCAAATATCCGGAGCTCTTAAGTTGGCCTCAACTTGAATGACCAAAAATCTAGGTTGGTTGGCTATAGAGCAAAATCAATGACGTATGAGATGCCACTAGGAATCAAAATTTCTTAAACCATAAAATTCAATGGAAGCATTCAATTGTCCTTTAATTTATATAGCGGATTCGTAATACAAAAGTTTCCAAAATGACCAAAAATACATCATGGTTGATCATGTGCTGCTATATAAATCCTGATTGGCCTTCCTGCCTAGCTAGTCTGCCTAACTCTAATCTTTCTCGTCTGACATAAATTCTTGGTTGTCTGAAGGTAAGAAAATAGTAAGGAGTGAGCGATTTGCTCAGTAAGGTACAGTTAAGTAAAAATATGCATAAATATAGCTTTGAACGAAATTTAAAAAAAACAGAACGAGTGCATTTTGCATACAGAAGCATAAAACATGGGACAAAGACATTTTCATGAGAACTAGTTTTCAAAATGAATGTGATTTCAAAACCAAATTTCCTTTATTGGCTACATTTTATGCCTCCAACTATTCGACTATCACATATCAAAATTAGGTACATTTTAGATTTGTAACTACTAGATCATCGTATATTAGAACTAGCTACATTTTAAGCCAACAGCTACTCGGCCATCATATATTAAAATTGGCTACATTTTAGATCTGCAGTTACTCGACCGTCATTTATCAAAACTTGCTATATTTTAGACTTACAACTACTCGGCCATGATATATCAAAAGTGGCTATATTTTAGATCTACAACTATTCGATCATTATATCTTAGAAACGACTGTATTTAAGGTCTGTAACTACTCGACCATCAAAACCGTTTTTAAGCTTCAAATGATCGAAATCTTTAAAAAGTAAGTATTTTTTACGAACGGCAAACAAACATGTAAACGGGTAAGATCATAAATATGTAAATTGATATTTGTTGACAGTAATTAAACATGCAAGATGACATTTTTGTGCACCATTGCTTAACATTACCAAATCATGCTGCAATTTTGACTCAGTGAATAGAAGAAATTCCATCAATTTTCAAGCAGGAACTGAGGAACAAAATCCATCATATAAAATATAACACATACGCTGAACAAAAAATTCCTTCATAAAATATGAGAAAGAATTATCATGATGTGCATCACATAGAAATATAACGAAAAAGAATATTAGAACAATAGTACTAGACATTAGATGAGAAATAGTAACAGTTAAGGACAAAACATAAGGTATTCTTGCTTGATCTATGAATTCCCTTACTACACTCTAACCTTGATTTCTTCCTCTCCTTCTTCTCCTTTGTGCTTCTCTTATATTTCCTAACTCCTAACTCCAATATTTATAGGCAATGGGGCGGTTGAGAGCAGATGGGGGTCGGTCATCTACTTGGTACTTCTTTTCCCACTTAATTTTCCTTTTTAGAAGATCAACAGAGTAGGTGGGAGTAGGGCATGTGTGAGGTTCCAATCCTGAAAATATGATAATTTCTAGTTATTAAATTAATATAAATGTATTTGAGGTGAATGAGTTAAGAAAAAATGTGAGAGGAATTCAATTTAGAGGCAAAACGAGCCCCTAAGGCATCGGTGCCCGGGTGGCACCTGAGGTGCGCCGGGGCCCAATTAACATAATGCTTCACTTGAGTGGCGCTTGAGGCACCACCCGAGCGGATTCGACAGAATCGGGTGCTCGAGCATGCCCATCAAATTACACAGGGTGCCTACTTTGCGCTCGAAAATCGCTCAAGCACCAGTCACG
>JAODPA010067006.1:0-10722 GCA_025585075.1 Nepenthes mirabilis
ACTTGACTGGGTGTGCTGGAAGGTCCTTCGTGCATGAAGTGGTGGTTGGTGGCTTTGCACGTTTGGCTGGTGCTACTGGACCGGATTCTATGCACTTGGTTCTGCTCCTGCTGCAGTCTTCTTGGTGATATATCTTCGTCAGATGCTGCTGTAGCAGGCGCTGTGGACTATGTTCTTGTTTCTCTTTGCTGGAGCTGGTTTTTTGCTGTCCATGAATGGTGGCCTCGCTGCCGTGATGGTGCTGTCTTGCAGGATTGATGGCATATTATGTTTCCGATCTACTGACCCTGCCGGAGGTGATGTGCTGGTTTGCTAATCAGCTATGCTCTGGAGGTAGTACAGAAGATTTGGTTGCAAGCTGGGGCACCCTTGCTGGCTCAATGGGTTGGGGGTGCAACAACTGAAGAGCAAGCTCGAGTTTCTCAACCTCAATGGCTCTACTGCTGCAGCTGGTGGGCTTGGAAATTTGCTGGCAGTTGCCATGTCATGGATGCCACTGCAGGCTGCCCGGAACACCGGATGACACCTGGGTGGGGACTGCAGTTGTTAGTTGTCTGATGAGGAGTGAAACTTGGCTCCTTTTTTTGCTCTGTATGAGGGAGCTGCTGCTGGTGCTGTCTGCTCTTTGACATTGGCTCTTATGCTCTGCTTTGCTGGGCATCTTAAACCGTTGCTATTTGGATGATAGCAGCAGCTGTTTGCTGATGTTTGCTCCAAGTGATGATAGGGTGTGCAGTCTCCCCTGTACGTGCAGTTTTTGAAGATTGTCCATGCTATCGAACAGATGATCCTGGTGGATTTTTTGTCCCTGCTGCAGTTGGCCATGTGTCTGGTTGTTGATGCTCTTGCTGTAAAACGTAGAGCATCTCGATACAACTTTGATGCTGCTGTACAGAGGCTCCTGTAGCAGGAGGTGCAGTATAGCCTGTTGCTGTTCCCGTGGTGCCCCGTGTGGGTGTTCTTGGGCTGTCACTTTCACGTTGTTTCTGTGATGTATGGCTTATGCCGTGATTCTGTTGAGGAATGCTGTATCTCTTGTGCTTCCAGCTATCGAACAAAGGCTTGATCCTTCCTTCTGTCCAGAGAGAAGTTCTCCTCCTTCTCTCTAACTTTCGAATTTCAAAATTTGAAATTCGTTTCTGCTGGTTGACTGAATCCATTTTCTGCCAGACGCTCCTCCCGTCTTCGGCGCCAGCGCACGTCATCGGCCATGGCCGTCACCCCTGCTCCTTCTCCAGTGTCTGCCACCCCTGTCCGTCCCCCACTCTCCCCAGTCTCCTCTCCATCGAACACCGACAATCCCTCTGTAAACCCTCCTTTCAACCCACCTTCTATTAGGTTCCCGGATCCCATTTCGTCTTCGCTCACGAAGCTCGCCACCGACAAATCTGGCGATGTCCTTTCCCTCCCCCACTCATGGGTCGATGTAGTCAAGAAGGACGGTTCTGGGTGTAGCCCAGAACTGCAGTTCTTCCCTCAGCAGTCTTCTACGTCCACTGATGGCGCACTGTCTCCTCCGCCAAAGGTCATCGAGCAAGGAAACATCTATTGGGGCCATACCCTAGTAGGCTATTTCCTCAATTCACCCCCCCACTTCACGACTGTTAAGGCAATTGCCATGAAGCTTTGGGCTCGATTCGGTCTCAAGCAAGCCGCCGGCAACGAAGGATGATTTTTTTTCTTTCGTTTCCCATCTGAAGAAATGATGAAGAAATGTTTATGCGCTGGCCCATGGGTATTTTCTGGCAAAGCAATCTTTCTCAAAAGATGGAAGCCAGGAATGGATTTGTCCAAAGAAGAACACAAACGTTTTCCAATCTGGATTAAAATGTCGAACATTCCGCTTGAACTGTGGTCTCCCGATGGACTAAGCTGGTTAGCTAGTGCGGTTGGGATCCCTCTTCAGATTGATCCCAAGACGGCTCGTATGGAGAATCTCTCCTTTGCTAAGATGTGTGTTGAAGTTGGTGTGGATGGGCCGTTCCCCAGCTCCATCGCTATTCAAACCTGCTCTGCTTCTGCTGAAATTGCTATGGTGAGTGTGGCATAAACTGGAAGCCAACCCGTTGTCCTCGTTGCCAACAAATTGGTCATTTGGAGACAAGATGCCGGTCCAAGTCTGCTCCTGGTTCTTCTCATCCCAAGCAACTTGGTTCAATCCCTGACGCTCCTGTCCTCAGCGACAATGTAAGGTATCCCGTTCCTATTGATGCAACTGGTCCTGTCCTTAATGTGGAGTCTGGTGACCAATTATCTATGCCTCCAACCGGTGCCGATGGTAACTCTGGTCAATTACCCTGTTTAGTGGTCGAGGACGCCCTGCCTCCCCTCCATCCTAATGCTGTTGATGGTTGTAGTGGTTGTTGCGTAAGTAATTCACCAAATGGGGCCGTTCCCACTGAACCAGGCCCCTCAAACATTAGTCTGGTATCTCAGACTCCCATGAAGTTTTTTACCCGCTCCCCTGTTCATGGCCCTCCCTCCTGTGATTTCTCTGCTTTGGAGTCAAAGGAAGACCCTGTATGCTTAGATGGCCCTTCCTAGGCCTCCGACGATGTCTTGACCCCTTTGGGATCCGGTGGAATCTCTGTTGCCCCAATCCTTCCTGCTAAGGAGATTTTTCGGCCTGTTATCCAGGGCCCTCCCCAATGTCAATTGGAATTGGATGTTCCTGCAACCTCACCAGCTGAAAATGGACACCAAGAGTGCCATTTGGAGTCCTCCGGATGTTTGGATGATTCCCTTCATCCTCAGATGAAGGGCTCGGCTCCAAACTCCCCTGATTCCGGGATTGGTCATCACCATCTGGACCTGGATGAGTATTTACTTACTCCTACCTCTATCAAGAGAATTTCTTTGAAATACTCCTCAAATCCCCCTTTGGTTGATGAATTGCCGGGTACTAAATCTGAATGGAAGATTTCTAAATCAAGAAAAAAGAAAAAAACGGCCTCTTGGAGAACCAAGGGTGTCTCTGGCTCTTAGGAGCATGCTGCTGGGGCACATTTTGTCTGGGTCTTGCTCATGGGACCCTGTTTTTTGAGGTTTGTTGTGGTGAGATGTTCTGTTGCTGTTGTTGTTGTCTCTTGGCCGCTTTTGGTCAGTGAAGATACTGATTTTTGATGACGGTTCTGTTTTTAGCTGAACCTGCTGCCCTTGTGCCGTTTATAAGTCAACTATATTCTCTCTTTTTGGTCCTCCATATGGCCTGTTGATGCTGCTGTTTGGTTGTAATCAAAGGAATGCAAACCAGATGCTTCTCCTCTTGCCTGGATTCTGGCCAGTAGTTATTCTGTCGTGGGCTGATGTGTGCTGCTCTTGCATGTCCCACTACATTTGCTGATAATGCTGAGTTGCTCTGCACTGGTTCTGCTGCCAAAATTGGTATGCTGAAGCAGGAGTGCTCTGGACTGAGGTAGTTTGTGCTGCTGAAGGAGTGGCACTGCTGATCCAGGCTGGGCTTGGTTGTCCTAGCTTTCTATCGAAATCTGGTGCTGAGCTGACTGTAACTACAATTGTAGTTGGCATTCCAGAATTGTAGACGCAGATTATAATGATTAAGCTCGCCATTTGATTGGTGAATGTGGTAGTGCTGATGCTGATTCTGAATTGGCGGATCCGGAAGCTTGGTATGAGAGTTTCTGAATCAGGTTCTGTTGTGTGGTGTGGCTTCTGCTGTATTGAATTGGCTGCAGTTCTGGATCGGGAGTGGTTCTCCTTATCCATGGATTTCTCCCTGATTTAATAGTAGCTGAATTGCATCAGCAGGGTCAAGGGGTCCTGATGGATGTGGTACAGCCAGACGGGTCTTGCTGAATTGATGCCATCCGGGAAGTCTTACGTGACTAAGATGCAAATTGAATTGGTTGAACTTGGAGCCTTGGAGAAATTTCCAATTGCTGTGTGTAGGCTTTTGCCAGATTGCGCATTTTGTCCAGATCGGCAATTGTTTCCGGTTTGCACAGGCTAATATGCTAGTTTGGAATCCGAACTGCTGCGTGGAATTGGAGCATTCTGGTTTCTTCACTCTATTGTTCCCGGTTTGGAATTCAGCTCCAATGGTTGTGATGCCTAGATCGGTGCTCGTATGTTTCATTGTCGGTTTGACTTTGCATTGTGCTGTTGCTGGCTGCACTAGTGCAGGAATGCAAGGTTACGTCTCTAGAGCTGGAGCTGGCGGGTTTGAAGTCAGCCATGTACTTGCTGGGTGCCACCTTTGCTGCTGGACCCACTGGTGGACTTTTCTGAGGCCGATTTCGATTGCTGATGCCGTTGTCGACTTTGGCCGATTAGGATTTTATGTGGCCGGTTGCCGTCTTCTGCAAACTTGTGGCCGAATTGCCTGTCTCAATGCCGGTTTGGCTCTGTGCTCATATGCCGTGCTGGACTCGTTCTTGCCGGCTTGGAATTGTCGCAGTATGGGGTGGCTGTACGGATGCCCTCTGGGTGTGCTGTGCGCCTTCTGCTCCTCTGTTTTACTGAATTTTGGTTATGATGCCCACAGGTTGTTAGAACTTGTGTTGTGTGTCTTTCCTTTTGTTTCATGTATTTTGATGTACTATCTGCTCGGGGTATGCCCTAGCGCGTTATGCATTAACTCCAAGTCAAGATACTTGGTTTTATTGCATTGTCTATGTAATTTTTCTCCCATTAATCCAAAATTCTTACTTACCAAAAAAAAAATTGTGCTTCCAGCTTCAGTGCAGAACTTTCGGGCGATGCTACTGATTGGACTGATGGGGTGTGCATACAGCAGTCGTGGCTTGATGTGATGAAAGTCAGCTGTTGATGGAGTTCTGTATGGAATTTCCTTCTCCTTTCATGGATCGATGAAAACTGGATTGTATTTCTCCCTATCGTGTGAGAATGTATGATTTGGTGTGCTGTTTCTGCTGGAGGAGGCAGTGCGGTATACTCAGCAGTGCTGTCCTTCCTGCTGCAGTGACCTGCATTTGCTGTGATAATCTGGGCTTGATATGCTGTGGGGTCAAGCTCCTGTTTTTCATCTTGGTTGGTTTCCCTTGCTGGGCTATGCTGCGATTGAATGCGGCTAGTGCTGGTTTATTGTTGGCACAGCTTTGCTACTATTTTCTGCACAGCACTGCTCGCTGTGTAGGCAATGATCAGCTTTGATTTCGGCTGGTGCGGTTGTTAGTCCTTGAATGATCCTGGATCCGTTTGGTGATTAGGAAGAATGGCAGCTGATGGGTACTGGCAGTTGTTGCTTGATGCTCCCAATGCTGTGAGGATTTTGAAATTGGATTTTCCTCTGCTGTTGCTGGAGTATTACAGCAACTGGTTTCCTCGAGTTCCAGGGGGGATGAAAAGCTGCACCTTCCCTCTGTGTTCTGTTGTTATTTTTCTTCATATTCTATAGGTTCTGTAGAACGATGGCCTCATAGAGGCTTTTTATGTACTTTCGGATGTACTAGATGCTCGGGGTATGCCCTAACGGTTTATGTTTTATCCCCAAGTCAAAATACTTGGAGATAAAACATGGATGTTGTAATTTTTTCTCCCATTAATCCAAAATTCTTACTTACCAAAAAAAAAAAGTATTCTCGCCTTAACTGAAGATGATGGAACTGTCTCGAGTTGCCTGGAGGAAGTCCAGCACCTCTTCATTGATCATTTTTCGAAGCTCCTGGGTACGGGCAGACCGGACGGGCCGTTCCCCAAAGAGCGTCTCCGGCCCTTCATTCTGCACTCCGTCCCTGATGGGCTCCGGCAGGAGATGTGTAGGCCCATCTCGATTGAGGAGGTTCGTTTTGCCCTTTTCTCCATCGAAGATAACAAAGCTCCTGGGCCGGACGGTTTTCGGCCAAATTTTTCAAAGCTTCCTAGAATGTAATTGGGCCTTCCATCACCGAAGCTGTCCAGGACTTTTTTCATCATGGGAAAATGCTAAAGCAAATAAACGCGACCTTATTGTGCCTTATTCCGAAAATTAAATCACCGTCCAAGGTCTCTGATTTCCGGCCCATTACTTGTTGCAACGTTCTTTACAAGATCATATCCAAGGTTATTGTCACCCGCATTAAACCTTCACTTCCTCTCCTGGTTGCCAAGTGTCAAACTGCTTTTGTGCCTGGCAGAAGCATTGGAGATAATATTTTGCTTGCACAAGAATTTCTTCATAAATACCACTTGAATAAGGAAGTTCCACGTTGTGCGATTAAGGTGGATTTGATGAAGGCTTATGATTCCATCCATTGGGACTTCATCTTGGCGGTCCTTGATCTGATGAATTTTCCCCCTATGGTGATCAATTGGATTAGCCAATGCATTTCCACTGCATCGTACTTCATTTGCCTCAATGGTGAATCGGTGGGTTTTTTTCGGGGGGCCAAAGACCTTAGAAAAGGGGATCCCCTTTCGCCCTATCTTTTTGTTCTAGGGATGGAAGTCTTTAATGGTATTCTGGTTGGGATGACTCAGACCAATCCGGATTTTCAGTTTCATTGGAAATATACAAGTACTAGAACTGTGATGCTTGGGTTTGCGGACGACCTTCTCCTTTTTTCCAAAGCTGATTGCAAATCCATCCAAACTTTACACGAGTGTCTCAAAACCTTCAGTGTTATGTCTGGGCTTACCCCTAACCCTAATAAAAGCGCGATTTTTTGTTGCTCAACAAGTGAGACCGCCAAAAGGGGTATTCTCGACATCCTAGGGTTTAGATTGGGCGCCCTTCGTGTTAAATACCTTGGCGTCCCCCTCATAACAACTAAACTCTCTGCCTCTGAGTGCAAACCGCTCCTTGATAGAGTCCAGCTTCGGATTTCCTCCTGGAGGAATCGCTGGCTCTCGTTTGCAAGCAGGCTTCAATTAATTTCGACCATCTTATCTACAATCCATAATTACTGGGCTTCCATTTTCATTCTTCCCAAGGCTATCTTGAAAGGCATTGATAAATGTCTTCGTACCTTTCTTTGGCACGGGTCCTCAGCTGATCGATTTTCTGCGAAGGTTGCTTGGTCGGATGTGTGTTCACCAAAAGAGGAGGGTGGGCTTGGAATCAAAAACATGATTGCCTCTAATAAAGCTCTATTGGCCCGGCATTTTTGGAGGATTATCACTAAGGACCCGAATTCCATCTGGGTCGCTTGGTGTCACGGTCATCGTATCAAAGACCGTTGCATCTGGACCATCAAAGTTCCGGATTCTGCCCCTTGGAGCTGGAAAAAGCTCATGAAGCTCCGTGTTACTCTTCGCAGTAAGATTCACCATCATATTGGTAATGGTAGTGACACCTTCCTCTGGCTTTTAAATTTCACCATTATTGAGGTTAAGGCAAGACGGGATAATAATTTTAAATTTCACTGAAAATGCGCCGAAACTCAAATTGTTATGCTTGCCTTTGCTGACGACCTCCTCCTCTTCTCCGAGGCTGATACCCAGTCTATCCAGATCCTCAAGGAATGCCTTGAAGAATTTCATGCTACCTCTGGCCTCTCTGCTAATCCGTATAAAAGTGAAATCTTCATTTGTTCAAAGGATGTTTCTCTTCACCAGGAAATAGCTGCTATCATGGGATTTAAAGTGGGCAAACTTCCCATATGATACCTGGGGGTCCCATTGATAACCTCTAGGCTCTCGGTTTCTGCTTGCAAATGTCTCACTGACAGAATCACTAAGAGGATCACATCATGGAAAAGTAGATGGCTCTCTTTTGGCGGGCGATTACAACTCGTTGCCTCCATCCTCTCATCTATCCACCTCTATTGGGCCTCTTTTTTTATATTATCCAATACCATCCTTAAAGCAATTGATAGCATTTTACGCCGTTTCCTTTGGAATGGATCTTCCGAAGGCAGAGTCAATGCTAAAGTAGCTTGGCATGATATTTGCTTCCCCAAGTCGGAAGGTGGGATGGGTATTAAGAACCTGTTGGATCATAATAGAGCTCTCAATTGCAAGTTTCTCTGGCGCCTTTTAACTAAAGACCCGAATTCAGCCTGGTCATCATGGATATACAAGAACAGAATCAAAGACCGGTGCATTTGGACCCTGAAAATCCCAGCATCTGCCCCTTGGAGTTGGCGTCAGATTATGAAATTGCGGCCTTTTATGCATGCCTACTCTGTCAAGGACATTGGGGATGGTTCTGATACCTTCCTTTGGCACAATAACTGGCACCCCCTCGGCCCCCTGAGTGAGGTGAGCACTGACCGTACTCGCCTTGTTTCGGGTCTGCACTGGGATGTTAAGGTCGATGCAATAATCAGGAACAACAGATGGAATTGGCCCAACCCCTTTGACACTGAGGTGTCCCACCTTGCCATGAATATGCCAAAAAATTCCCCTCGCAGCGATCAAAAAGACTCATTGAGGTGGAATGGAAATGTCAATGGCAAATTCTCGACTAAATCTGCATACCATCTCATCCATCCTCCCAAACCTAAGGTTATTTGGGCTCAATTGGTGTGGGGTCTATCCCATATCCCTTCCCACGCCTTTACCCTATGGCTCGCCATTAAGGGTAGACTGAATACCCTTGACCGCCTCCATTATTTCCCAAATCTTTCTCCTCGACGCATGCTCTGCAACACAAGAGATGAAGACCTTAGTCATCTTTTCTTTTCTTGCCAATTCTCCAGTGCCTTATGGGAAAATGTTCAAAGACACTCCGGTATTCATTGGCCCCATCCTGAATGGAATAAAAACATATTGTGGGCTGCTTCTATTTGGAAAGGGAAAAACCTTTTGGCTGTCTCTAAACGCTTATCTCTGGCCGCCAGGTTTACTTCATATGGAAGGAGCGTAATAATCGAATATTCCAAAAATCCTCCCCCCAAGACATTTCCCAACTGTTCTCTTCGGTGGTCAATGTTGTGAGACTTAAATTAATGACCATCTCGGTGCCTGACAGGGGTGTCTCCAGGTCGACTCGGATGCGTTGGGGTATTTAAATAAATAAAAAAAAAGAATTGAGAAGTAGATGAAGATGCTCCCTTGCCTACTGGTTGATCATCAGTGGTTATTGCCTTTTCCTCGCCTTGAGTCTGCGATAATTGACGATTGGGTTGGATGACTCTTTTATGGTTGGGTTCCCGATTTTGGTTTGTTTGTACTTGCACAATACTTTGTATTGTTTCCTTGAAAATGGGGGATGTTGTAGCTTTGATGTTGTGCTGTCCCCTCCCTCAGCACTGTCATCCCTCCCCTCCCCCAATATATATATATATATATAATAAAAAAAAATGCAGTTGGAGTGAGAGTGTGTGATCAGAGATGCTTTTGGGCGGTCTGGCTCCTGTGTTGGGTCTGTTTGGCTGATGGGTGGCTGATGAAGTGGGAATGTACTGGTTTTCTAGTTGTAGCCTTCCTGCAGCTGATATTGCATACGATTTGCCTGGCAGTAGCTTGGGGTCGTTGTTTTGGTACTATATATTGATCCGTTGGGGCTTTGATTATGTTGTCTTTGCATTGTTGTAGCATTCTGGGAAGCTGTTGTTTATCTCACAAATTTGGATAAATGCTGGTTCTATTGCTGTAATATTGGATGAATTCCATTCCTCCTACAATGTTGGTAGTTGTATTTTTGTGACTGCTTGTGGACATATTGGTGCGGGAGGATGGTTGGCATGGTTCTGTAAGATGTTGCTGAATTTCTGAGTGTTGGAATTGAGATTGGGTGCTGTTGCTGTTCGGTTTTCCTTTGCAGCCTTAGGTGTGCTGGATGTTGATGCTGATAGTGAACAATTGATGAGTATGGTGGCAGCTGTCGTTTGGTTTTGTCTTGCCATTGCTGTGGTGGTCGCTGGCCTGTATTGCAGTGGGCTGAAATTGTCGTTTAGATTTTGAGGGGTTGTGCTTGCTGGTCGGCTTAAGTAGCTGCTCTCTCTGAATCTGCTCCCTACTGGTCGGTTCATGTGCTGGGGCCGGTTGGCTTTTATGCTCCATAAGCTTGTGGATTTTGCTGACTGGCCTGCTGGTAGGTGCTGTGTTCGGATACTGCCCCTGCTGACCATTTCAGTTTGCTGATGCATATATGCTGCTGTAAGTGATGGCTGTTCTGGCTGTATTCAGAATGCCCCTTGCCTCTTGATGTGCCCATTGTGTCTGAACTTTGGTGCTGTCGATGGATGCTGAATCTGAGTAGCAGTTTATCTGGCAGTTACTGTTGCGTATCCGGTTGCATGATTTGGGTTATGCTCGTGGATTGGCATGGTTTGTTTTTGTTTGATGATTCATGACTTTGAATCTGGATTGGCGGATTTTCTCTGCTGCTGATGGTTCATTTCATCACTTGATGCATGTCTGGATCTTCTCTGCTGCCTTGAATCTGAGGTTGGGGGATTTGCTCCTGCGAAATTGCAGAACTGCTGGTTGCTGGCATCATCTAGCTGCCAGTTTTGTGGGACCGTGGTTGGTGAGCAGCAGGACTAGTTTTGATGATGGGTGAGATGCGGGTGTTGCAGTGGCTGCTGATGGGTCGTGGCCTCTGTCTTCGTCTGCTGGAATGTGATGCCACTCTGAAGTTGGTTACTGCTGCTCCTGCTGATGGAGTTTGTAGCGGCTTCGGATGGGGCTCGAATGCTAGGTCCCTCTGATGAAGGAAATTTGCATTGCCTGGCTCAGTTTTTGGCGCTCTGGCGCTGAACTTTTTTCATATTTTTATGAAGGAATGTCATACTTTGGTTTCTGTCATATTTTGTCCTCCTAGAGGCTTTTATGTAAGTTTTGATGTACTGTCCGCTCGGAATATGCCCTAACGTT